>CAKKOB020000105.1:35035-45279 GCA_918844115.2 Phlebotomus perniciosus | reverse complement strand
AAAATTCCTTCAAGAAATTCTTTAATAATGTAGAACAGACAGGATTTGAGTGGAAATTTGATGATTTTCCACTGGAAAATGCCATTAAATAGCTTTCAACAGTAAGAAATTGTTGACTGAACTGTTGACGTCGGACAGAAGCAACGGCGACGACAACAGTTGATTCAACAATTCCTTACAGTTGAAAGCTATTTAATGGCATTTTGCAGTGGAAAATCATCAAATTTCCACTCAAATCCTGTCTGTTCTGCAAAGGAATTTTCCGGAAAAACTCAATATTAATGCAGAAAATGCCGTTCAACAGAATCAGGCGATTAATCACTTATTTTAAGTATTTAAACTTCTGTTGAACGGCATTTTCTGCACTTTCTATTGAGCTTTTCCGGAAAATTCCTTTTACAGATTCTTCAGTAATGAAAAACAGACAAGATATGAGTGGAAATTTGATGATTTTCCACTGAAAAATGCCATTAAATAGCTTTTCAACAATAAGAAATTGTCGACTGAACTGTTTACGTCTGACAGCGCCATAAATCCATTTGATCAGTAGAAGACTGATCAGTAAACCAGTAAAACTGATCAGAAAAGTATAAATTTGATCCATTTGATCCCTAATCCCTTGAAAATTTAAGAATGTATTCTTCGAGCAATTTAATTTTTGCATAAAATAAAATCTTTTAGATTGTGGAAAACAGTATCAAAGTCTACAAGGGTACAAATCCCGATGTGGACTCATATTCGGTATTCTGGGATAACAAGAAGCTCTCTGACACAACTCTGTGCTCCCAATTGAAAACAAAGGGTATCACGGATATTTATGTATGCGGCCTGGCCTTTGATGTTTGCGTTGGTAAGATTGGCGCAAAAGGTGCAGCAGTGGATGAATTTTTATTGCAAAATCAATACTTGCAGGTGCAACTGCAGCTGATGCTCTCTCTGCTGGCTACAGGACAATCCTCATTGAGGACTGTTGCCGGGGTGTTGATCTTAAAGATATTGAAAGCACAAGGCAGACAGTGTCAACCAATAACGGTGTTATAGTACAATCACGGGAGGTAAGTGGATTTTTTGAAAGCTATAAATTGCAAATTTCACGGAAGCTCACAAAATATAAACTCTCACACACCAATAATAAATTCCTATACAATTTTAAGTGTAAAATAACACTTTCTATTGTGTAATGGAGGCTTCAGTCAACTGAATATTTATTGCTTATTCATTTTCCGCGGCGCGAAGAGTGAAAGTTGTCATTGGGATTGATAACACACACACCCAAATATATAATTTTCTTTGACTTGCTAGAATTGTGTTCATTCATGAAGAATTTACATTTTCTCCTTTTTTTTCTTTTTTTGGCACTCGCCGTGGAAAAATTATAAAGGTGAAAGCAATGGTTGAAGGTCGTGATCGTCGACCCGAGTTGGGGTATAAATTGGCGATGGAGTTGAAAAATAGTGAGTCAGTCTTGGCGCAACGTGGAGTACGGCGACCCATATAAATCAATGTTTTTACTATTAAAATGATCACACATGTAAAAAAAAACTTATATAGCAACAGAAGATCTTTCAAGGCACAAAAATGCACCAATTTTTCTCACAGTCACAAAAGCTGGTACTTAATGTTTAATTGTCGCGAAATAGTTGAGCAGGATATGATTCATCAATAGCCTATTTTTTGTTAGAAAACATTCCCAAGAGGTTTTTCGGTTGTATTAACTAAAAGTAATGAAAGTAACTAGAGAGGACACACACTTTAAGTAAAATTCAGGTTCTTAATGGGAAATGTTCCGTCCTGATTATTGTACAAATAATATATAGTGGGTGGAGGTAGAATTCTTTTGAAGAATATTTGCAACATCACATTTTGAGAATGAAACAAATGAAATGCGTAATTTTACCTAGACAAAGTCCGAGTACCAAATATTCCAGTAGATATAAATATTGTTTTTTTTTAATTAATGAGGGTGAAATAAAAAAGTCGGAAATAATTCATTGATAACATGTGATGGTTTATTAAAAGCCTACAAAAGATGCTCGAAAGATTATAAATAACTCTTTTCATTACCATTTCACTCTCAATTATACATTCTTTAAATACATTATATATTTCATAAATGGTTGTGTCTTCTATCCTGAAAAATTTGTGCTTTCTTTAGAGTTTGATAAATATTTGAATTTCATGCAATATTTTATTGAAAAAAAGTATCCATGATTTTATAAGAAATTAAAGTTAGTGGGTGTTTGTGTATGTAATTATTTTGCAGGATATTTTTTATTGTAAGAAACACTTTATAATTGTTAGTTTTAATGAAATTAAAAATAAATATTTTGTTTGGTAGGTATAAAATGCATGAATATTGCTGCACTGTCTCAATTTACAAACATGGGCTCTCATTTAGTTCTAGGAATACTAGGTACCCCTTTATTATATCTGATAATTTATTCTGAAATTCAAATAATTATTTTAAAAAAATGTATAGGCAGTGTTTGATGCTTTAAAAATTCAGTGTATAAGTCCCAACTGCCGACTCTGAATAAAAAAAACACTTGTATAATAGAAGAGTTAAATGAAATAGAGTTTTCAACAATTTCTTCAAACTTTAGTTTCTTAGTAACTTATTTGAGTATATAAAATAATAATGTAAAGAAAACCGAATATGCCTTAAATGCTACACAAAACTGTAGGAGTAAAAAACAGAAATTAATGTGAAAATAGTGCATCAAGCAAAATTGACACAATGTTAGACTGAGTGTAGAAAATTTATGGATTTTCAGATAAATATTTAGATTAGAAATGATTATGTTTAGTGCAGTAATAAAAATCTAATAATAGCACGTAAATCATATGTTAAAAAGAATTCAGTGGACTGTAGAGCTCATTTGTTAACTTATCAACACAATATTATAACAACAAAAAAATGCTCTAAATAAACCAATGTGCTGTATTTTTCTGCGGCGTAATTTAATAAAAAAAATTATTTATTTCGTATTCATTTTAGTTCTGAAAAAAGACCCAAAAAGGAACGCATTAGATTGCCCCATCAAATGTGATTGAAGTGTATAATGAAATCATATTCCTCAGCATTTTAACCCCTTCAGTTGTTTTCTTTAATGAATTTGATTTCATGCTGATTATTGATTGTTCAATTTTCCAGACTCTTGTTTTATATGATTACGTCCAATTTGTATGAGAGGTAAGTAAATTTTATAAAGGGAAATAAACTTTTAATTAAGCCCTTGATCAAAGCCTGATTCGAGATTTCTAGTAAAATATATTTCTGAGGTAAAACTTAACACCAGGTATTAAAATTTAATCAAAAGTCCCCTAAGGAGCGCCTCGCGGTCAACAATATCATTAAAAACTACTAAAAACTTCCCTAATGAGCGCTTAGCGCTCAATAAGATTCCTAAAACCCCCACTAATAAGCGCTTCGCGCTCAACAATATACCTAAAAACCCTTGAAAACTCCCCTAATGGGCGCTTCGCGCTCGAAATATACTTTAAAACCCTTTAAAACTCCCCTAATGAGCGCTTCGCGCTGAACAATATCATTAAAAATTATTAAAAATTCCCCTAATGAGCGCTTCGCGTTGAACAATATCATTAAAAACTACTAAAAACTCCCCTAATGAGCGCTTAGCGCTCAACAATATTCCTAAAACCCCCACTAATGAGCGCTTCGCGCTCAACATTAAAAACCCTTGAAAACTCTCCTAATGAGCGCTTCGCGCACAAAATATACTTAAAAACCCTTAAAAACTCCCTAATGAGCGCTTCGCGCTCAACAATATCATTAATAACCCTAAAAACTTAAAATTTAATCAAATTTTAATAGGTAGAAAATTTTCCTCCGTCAAATTGCTCGCACGTGAAAACCGATTCTCTGAATCAGTAATCATGATACCACTTCATTGCTTCAATTTGCTCTCCTTTCCCCTATCCATACTGGCAGGTTGCTTTTTGGTATACCAACTGATGATTGAATTAAAATATTAATCAGTTGATGAAATTATCATCGTCCATACTTTGAACGTTAGTTCCTGTTAGAGCCCATTAAATTCATAAATGAATTTTCCAATAATAAAACTCTGCTCTATACAAAAAGAGACATTGTAGGATTTTTTCACCTGAACATAAAAAAAATTTATAGCCTATAAAATAACCTTTGCGACACCGTTGGATCCTTTAGAAAATAATGAACAAGGTGGATGCTATATATGTATGTGGAAAACATTAGAAAACCTATTAAAGTTCACTATAATTCAAGAATAAAACAGAGCGCTTTTAAGACAATATTTGAAAAGAAAGTCCATAAATTAAATACTCTTAAAAACTTAAAAAACCAATCAACTATACCTTATCATCTCACTACGTTACATGATGACCAGGACACTCCGCGAAGTTTGCTTTTCTCTCCTTTTTTAAGTTATTAATCACCTAAAATGTATATAATGAAAATTGATACTCTTACTCGAAAGTATAGGTTTGTCATATCCTTCCGTGAGATAAAAGATTTTCAAAGTAAAAGTTTTCACATAGGTAGGTAGCTATACTTTTCATTTGCATTTCAATAAAACGCATGTTAAAATTACAATTTATCAAAACATTTTACATTTATAAATACTTTTTATAAAATTGTTAGGGTGTGAATATGTAACTAAGTAAGTGAAACAGTACATTAATCGGTGTTTTTGACGATGTTATTATTTGGTAAATATTTATTGTGTCTCAATGATCATAATTTTGTATACCTTTGGGAATTTGATAGGTCTCTAACAGTGATTCCACAGCGATTCGGCGGGTCATTTCATCCAGTCTAGGGACATACATAGGGCAATGCGACGTGGCCGGTAAATGAGGAAAGGTACGAGTAGATAGTTAGAATATATTTGTATTAAATTTTCTACATACACGAGTGCCGCATGCGCTGAATTTTTGCAATGCGCACGCGAATCCACTGAAAGAATATCGATTCTCAGTGGAGACGTTTACTCCCCTTTTCGCATTCTGCTGAGATCCATGGACACAGAAAGATTGTTACGGGGAAAAAAACGTCTTTTTTGAATTTCTGAGCAGTGCATTGCACATCATATTTTAATCTTATTAGACGAATTGTGTCTGTGGATATTTTGTGGTGGTGGAAAAAGACATTTAGGAGAGTAGAGAAAATTATTTGAAGGTGCAAAATGTGTGAAAAGGTGTTCAAAATGTTCTCGTATTAGATGCAAGATAACAGTAGCTCAATGATAGACGGGTGGTGGAGTTTCATATAGCTATTGGCTGTGGCGGAGTCGGTACCCAGTAGCAGCATCCAGGCAAAAGGAAATCGATTTTAGTCAGGTGTAGTCTGCGCTAGAAGCCAGTTGAACTTTCTGAACGATATATCCACAATGTTTGCCGTACAGTGAATTTTATATGCTTGAACATTATATATACATTATAAGAGTGCTTTTCACATCAGGTAAGACGGCTGAATCAATTACTATATTTGCACAATATAGAAATTCTTATTAATAGTTGAAAATATCATCAGTGTATATGACATAGTCATTTCTAAGCTCAAATATACGTGGCTTTAGTGAATAGGGAGCTCCACATAAAATTATTCAAATTGCCAATCTGTACAGACATTTTGGGATTGGCTTCATCTCGACATTTTTTGCCAGGACGACAAAATACAGTGAAAAATACACTTACAGTGTAGATTTAGCATGTAATTAGTTCTTAATCCAACTTTATATCATTCCACAAGTATAAATTAATTGCTGAGATCTCTAAATTTCTATATTTATATCTGTCTGTCCGAATTAAATAGCGGACATTTTTATATTTGTGAAAAATTTCATATCACTCAGTGAGAATGAGAAAGTGAAAAAAAAATGATCTCGTTGGGAGAAAACGTCTTTTGTGAAAATTTATGTGTTTATATTGTATTTTTAAACCTTTTCTTCACGCGATGTGTATTTTACGGGATGAGAGGAGTCTCAACTCAGTGTCTTTCAAAATACAATATTTTTTTGTCAATTTTCCTAACTCTCTATGCTCTTTTTCATATATCGTGTTCTCAGACAATAATGCAAACGAAGTGTTTTTTTCTTAGCTTATATCCGAAATATTTGGGAAGGCGGGATAGCAACGGGCGAAAAATCAATCATGGCCCTTGTGAGGTATTCTTTGATGACGTCATGAGCAGTGATTTTACTTGCAAATTGATGTTAAAACGGGATATACAGCTTTACGTATCTATATTTATGACAGCAGTGATAAAATAATGCATACGCAGATATGAATAGACGCACAGTGGCTATTCGAGGAAAATATCTGAATATTATTATTGCATATCTATATATAGATGGTGCCTTTAAATGTAATCTTGATGGGAAAATTTCTCATTTATTTACCTTAAAAATTAAACAAACATTTTGCAAGGCGCGTGTTAGAAAATATATATTGCATTTCTGGCGGTCATCCAATTTAAAGCGTTGAGGAAAAATTAACGAAGCAAATGCAGTTGGGATATTTCGAAAAATGAGACAAGAGTTATCGTGGCAGATTTTATTTTTTTCTGTCTAAATTTAATCGCAATAACTTTCTTAGCTTGGAAAATGACCCGCCCTAATATATACCATTTACAGCAACATCATCCAGGGAATGTAATATTCTTTTCTTTCAAATTTTTAGGAGCTTTTATATTGCGGTATTGATTAAAGGTTTTTATATAGGTATAAATTGTACGCATACTTCAGTATAAAAGGAGAAATGATAAATCACGTTCAGCATTTTATGTATGAAAAGTGGTGTTTTTCAAATGAACATGCCAAATAGCACTTATATGCATGTTTTTATCAAATTGATTAAAACATTTTATACAAGAGGATTACTCAGTGACGAAATTATGTGTATGAAACATTCTAGTGATTCATTTGCTAAATTGCATTAAGGAATTTATATAGTGCTAAAACCCACATCAAAATATTGGCAGTATATTGAACATGAGCAAGATTTAACAATCATAAAACTATTGAAATTTGCGGTATTCATGATTTTATTTTCTACTTTTTGCAGAATTGAGCCAGTATTGCGAATTTCCAAATGATAATGGGAACAGGACATTGCTTTTGGGCAATATTTTACTTTGCCTGTTTGTGTAGCGCATCTCTGTAAGTTTAATATTTTGCATTTTTTTATTTTTAAGGTAATAATCTGTTTACATTATGCTCCTATTATGTTTTGCAATAGAGCCAACAATGCAAACATAAACTTCCGAGAGCGTGAAAAGAAGGTATTGGATCAGATCTTAGGAATTGGAAAATATGATGCTCGAATCCGACCATCAGGAATCAATGGAACGGGTGAGTAAATGAAAATTCTTATAGTAGATTTTCTATATTTAAAAAAATCAAATTAAGGTGTAATTTGTAACTTTGTAAACCTTCGATTAAGGTTAGGAAATTGCTAAGGACAAAATTTCTTAACAATATCATTGTTTTCGTGATGTTGCGGTCTGCAAAAAGGAACATAAAATGTAACATCGTGTTATAGAAGCGGAAGAAAAGAGAAAAAGCATTCTTTTAAAAGTATTATTGAAGGCACTTGTATACGCGTTGACAAGTATTAAAAGCGATGATTTGCACTTTTTCCACATTAAGGCCCATTGAGGAGTTTTTATGCGGATTAATAAGGATATTTGTGTACAATTTTTTTTCTCATCAAATATTAGAGCACATTACAATTTATTATATAGAACAAAATTATCGTTATAATGAACACGACTAAAATCATTACACACACTTTGAATGCTTATTCTCTCTCTTTGTTCATTCACACAAGAGTATCAAATTATAACCCAAAAGAAGAAAGTTAAGTTGTTGAGAATTTCTACATTTTTATGGTAATGTGAATTTCTTCTGGAAAATCTCCTTTTTTTGGATGAAGTTAGAGACATTGAATATAAACATAATTCACCAGAATCCTAGGTAGATATGGAAAATGCCCTCATTGTGCTTTGAAAGCTTGTGTTTTGAAATCTAAAGAGTGGAAATGGGTAGTAAAATGAAATTTCTTTCTTATCTTTCACCTTAGAAATTATTGTTCACGTTTCGATCAATACAAGGAAATTATTGAGAACATTATTTTGACATTATGATAAAGCAGCAATTTGATTTTGCCTCTATAGAGATAACGATATTATATAACGATGGGCATTTCCTTTTAGATTTTGTATAATTTATACAACTAATTTTTTTATCGTTGGCAAAATTTGAAGTTTGTCGTCTTGAAAGAGTTAATAATTTGATTTATGTAGAAAAATTGCATCTCACGCAAAATGAGTACATATTAGATATAACGGACGTGATGCGCGCTCTGCATTGGTGACTCGTTAAAACGATTTCTAAAATATTTTTAAAAGGGAGTAATAAGGCATAGTCTAGACTGAAAAATGACATACATAAATTAAACGATTAGAGAGATTGGATTCTCTAGAAATTTCAAAAGAACGCGATCAACTGAAAACTTTTGGGAATTCTAATCGTATTTATCAGACATACCCTTTAGGTTGACCTATTAAATTGCGGATTGATTCTATACCTCTAGTCATGTCACGTCAAACGCGTCAAACATTTTCATATTTAAAGGATAAGACGTGATTTAGAATTTCAGAGAAATAGAAGCGCATTTTGCACGACAGTGAATAACATTTGAATAGCATCACCTATACCTACAGACTCGGTGCACATGGTGATTCGCATTATGTATCTTTATTAAATTAGATAGTTATTATTTTGAACTTGCAATTTTGCATATAAATACTTCCTATCTGCATACATTACTTGAAATTATCTTTTCGATTGGATATTACGATTTAATCGAATTTAAGCATAGCTTTTGCATTAGAATTTCAACATAGCGATCCGATATAATAAAATGGCCTGTTTTGGTGATAATAGATGCATTTTTATAATTACTATAAATATTGCTTTATATAGCTATATATATATAGGTATATATTTACATTAATCAAATGACTTTCCAATCTATCCAGTACTGTTAAAGAAAGAGCGAAGGGAACTGGATTCTTTGAAGCGTCTTTGGCCATTGTTGTGCAAATGTATGGAAAATGATCGAAAATCCCTTCTAATCTGTCGTTGAACTTTCCTAATCTAGAAAGTTTATGGTATATAAATGAAGAGCTTTCTTGGCTCTTATGTTTATATAAGAGACTATAGGTATTCCATGAGTTATTTCGTCAGTGATAAGCATCCTTAAGGGAACTCAAAATTGATATAATACAAAATTTCAGGCAATACAAATATACAAAAAAAACATTTTTTTTCTTAGGAAATTACAAAATGAATGTTTTATAACATACACGCATGTATGTATGTGTAAATACATGTGTATATGTGGGGAGATTTTATTGATTATGCAGAGTTTTTGTTTATTTTTATTTAAATTAGGAAAATCGGAGTCCAGTTCCCTTAAATTGAAATGAACCATTTTATGAACGGTGAAAAAGCGTAATTAGTAGAATATGCAAATGAGGGGTAAGCAGATCAATCCTTACATGCTGGAATTCTTACACGGAAACGCAAAAAATATATCGTGAACTTGAAATCATTTTCCTTTTCTTTTCAAACATTTTTTCAAGATTTAAACTTTAATCTTTTCTGATAATGCGAAAGGAATTTTATGAAATGGAAGAAAGGGAAGGGTATATTTGGCTCAAAATTCTAATTTATCGCAATAAAATAATCTTTCTTAAAAGCTAAGATAGATATAGGTAGTCTTTACATAGACTAGGCTTCAATATATACATTTTAATGACGACTAAGAAGATCCGGATATGTAAGAATTCCAGTATAAGTTGGTAAACATTTGACAGATTGTTTTTTCCCTCGTGCTGAAATTGTGTCAAATCGATACACTTCAATTTAACACCTACACACATATAAACACAATCACACCAGTAAATTAAAATGATCAGTTAAATAGAAAGAAAATTTGCATAACAGATGGCCCGGCCGTGGTCAGAATCAATCTTTTCGTTCGAAGTATTGCAACCATAAGTGATATTAAGATGGTAAGTTTTTTCTTTGAAGTATTACTGGTAACATTATAAACAAAATTAAAAAAAAAGATTTAATGAGAGACGAAGAGAAAGAATATTAAATATATATAATATATAAATATTGCATTGTTAATTCGTAGAGTGATTCTTTAAAAATATATATATAAATTAATAC
>CAKKOB020000105.1:0-34935 GCA_918844115.2 Phlebotomus perniciosus | reverse complement strand
GTGATTCTTTAAAAAAATATATATAAATTAATACGGATTACTTAGGATATTTGACAGTGAAAGGATATGTTTTTAATAATAATGGATGGAATGGATTTTGCTTTGATTTCA
The DNA here is from genome assembly GCA_918844115.2 of Phlebotomus perniciosus. NCBI lineage: Eukaryota > Metazoa > Arthropoda > Insecta > Diptera > Psychodidae > Phlebotomus > Phlebotomus perniciosus. Next base: position 34,824 of record CAKKOB020000105.1, on the reverse strand, counting down.
TTTACTTTTTATTAATTAATTTCTAATTCTACTGACATTTCAGTTTAACTAATTAATTTACTTAAAAATAATTTTTCATGTTATCGTTTTCATTTATGTAAATAAACCTGAGAATGGTTGATCTCATTTTTATAAAGAAAATATTTTTGATTCAGAGTGATTCACTTCCTTAAAGAAGCACGCATTTATTTATAAATGCATGAGAAGTGAAAAAATCCTTTTCTTTGTTTTCAAAATCAGAAATGATTAAGGAAATGAGAAAACGTTTAACGAGCGAGATGGTATTACTCGTGATGATTTAATATTGCGAACTTGTCGAAGGAATTTAAGAATTTTCAGATATTTTTCCCAAAAATGTTCTTAAATTTTCGCTATTGACATTTTCATTGTCATTTCTGATCTTAGAAAAGTGTTCCCATTTATATAGATATTTTACTGCAAAGCAAGTTTTAGTTTGCATTTCCTATTAAGATCTTGCTGAACTATATAATTTTCTTTTTGATCGGAACAATATTATTTTATTCGGTAATAGGAATAATTTATAAGTATGCAAAACGAGGGATTTTTCTTAGGAAGTCTTTCTTAAAATTTCAATGGGATTAAGAAGAATATCTGAAATTTTATATATATCCGGTTCTTAGGCTTTGAAAGAGTTAACGTCAGAGCTGAGATTCTCTTAGTCCTGGCTTTTTTGTAAAAATGTCTTCTCCGTATTCTCTATTAATGTGGCTCTTAAATTCTTTTACTACATAATTGATATTGGAGATAAGACATAAAATAACGAATTTACTCGTTCACTCATCGTATGTATCTTTCTTAAATAGTTTTCACACTTATATCTACAAAAATCTTCTTTTCAGAACCGATGCAAAGTTTTAGTTAGAATCGCAATTACAAGACAAGAAGATAAAATTAATATGAAAATTTGAATTATAAATATTCAATTTTATGGATTTTAATATTCCACCAAGGATTTCATTAATTACAGTCTTGTAGACAATTCATCTTATTCACTCCTACTATAGTTCAAGATCATAAATGTTATATAATGCGCACTTCCGTCGTTTAGGAATCTGAATGTTTAGTTATTAAAATTTTATGTAACGAATTGAGTCATCGTACAATTTCAGTTGCAATACGGAAATTAGTTTATAATATACTAAAAAATATATATTATTAGGTTATTTATTTCAATTATTCTTAATGTTAGTCAATTAAACTACCTCATAAATTTCGATTTGGGTGGTTTTTATTTATTATGATGAGTCAAATTCAAACAATTCACTGATGATATTTTGAGGACAAATTAAACGTGAAAATTAAGGATATAAAATTCAACATTCGCAATGAAGAGAGTTTTACCTTAGTTTTAATGGTTTTAATCTAAAAAAAAGAGACATTCTCAAGTATAATATGTGTAATCCTTTACTAGCGTGATAGACACTGTTAAAGTGTAATTATGTTGTAATGATGATCACAGTTTGAAAACTCAAAAAAAGATAATGAAAGAGAGAGACAACACATAATGAACACAAGCACAAACACCAGCAGACAATCACAAAGTCAACACAAATTTCAATTACTTCTTCAAAAAAATAAAAGAAAAAAAAAAGAATCGAATGAATCAAATTTTTGACCAAAGCACAGAGAATTAATTACAATTTTGTCATTGTCTCGATTTTTCGTCGTTAGATGGTCCGGCAACTGTCCGCGTCAACATTTTCGTTCGAAGTATCTCTAAAATTGATGACGTGACAATGGTAAGTGGATGGTGAAAGCGCCAAACGATATATACGCAAGAAAAATTGGTTTTGGTAATATGGTGAACATGGCAACTTCTCTCTAAGCCATCTCTTCCGCTAGATATTTCCTTGTTCTTAGACAATCCCATATATCGAGATAATTGTTAGCAGACTGCAACAATATATCGGTTTCGCAAAGTCTTATTACCAAAACTGATAAGCGTATAAATGTACCAAAGAATTCACATGAACGACTAGTAGTATCTCTTTGAAACAGTTTTCTTAGGTCATGGAATTAATTTGATTGTCCGGTGTCACGTGGGCCATGTTTATTATCTTGAGATTTTAATGGATGTTTGTCGTAAAATTATATACTGTGATTATAAATATGAATATAAAAATATCTTCAAAATGAAATCATTAAATTCATCTATTGAATTTTATTTAATATTTCTCCTTAATATTAGTTGCGTAACAATATTCTTTACCGTAAAATTTGTTTTTTTCTTATCTATTTTCTTTTGTGTATCAGCAGAAATAATTTCAGCAAATTTTACTATTTTTTTCCTCATGTCTTTTGGATCTCAGTGTTTATATTTTGATAAGAAAATATCTTGTGTGTTTGTGCTTTACTTGTTTTGATAAGAAAATTGTAATATCTATTAGAAAATGATTATAATTAATTTTTGTATAATTCGAAATGCATTATTATAAGACTTTATATATATTTTCTTTTTTTATTTTATTAAAATTCTTTATGTACAACGAGAAGTAAGTGTTGTGCGTCACATTGACAGTTAAAAAGAACAAACTTATTGTATAAAACTCACCAAAATTCATTATCAAAGCCTTAACACAAAATTTTTAAACTCACCAAATTTTCCAAATTAAAATTTATAAGAATAAGTATCTAAAAATAAAACTTTACAGTAATATTTTCTAAAATGAAGAGATCCATAGGCATTTATTTTAATATTTTGCATTATTTTGGATATATTTTAAAGAATCTTCCTTCTTTCGTTAATTCTTTACTATGAGTATTATGTATAATCATTCAGCTGCATATGTTTCCCTAAGAATTTTCGTATTATTCAATTTAGAAAAAAAACCCTGAAAACCTCCTACAACGAGGAAAACTTTTTTGAATTTTGTAATGGTAAAATACGATTATTTGCATGAATTTTTTTCTTTTTACAGAATCAGGTATTTTCATTTATGAAGTTAAATGCGTTATTTCTTTATACTTTTACCAATTTATTTTTTTTTAAAATAATTTTTAAGATGATTTTTTTATCATTTATTCTATATCATTTGAAATTGAAATAATTTTCTGAATTGAGAAAGAGTAAGAAAATATTCTTACGATCTTTTATTTGAGGCTTGAGAAATTTTGTAACCGATCAAAATGTTTAAGATATTATTTATCGATATTGACATTTATAGCAATTAATTCGGCCACTGTCGTCAGGGTCAACATGTTCCTTCGGTCAATCTCTAAAATTGATGATTATAAAATGGTGAGTTTCATTTCTTAACCTCAGTCAAATCAAGAGATTCAAAATAAAAAAAAAATATTGATATGATTGATATTAATCATTATAATATATATCGTATATATACCAATTGTGACAAAATGATGAAATTGTATAATGTGATTAACAACACGATAAGACTTTATTCTTAATCACACAATTTTTAAGTTCTTTGTGAATATTATTTTATTGCTATTCGGTCAGTCGTGATGATATTATTTATTGTTCTATTTGAGTTTAAACAACGAAATAGTCCAGCAACTAGTTCAGCAACTTCAAAAATGTTCAGAAAATTTTCAACAAAAAATCTCTACGACTGATTTGAATAGCATTACCAATGTGTATACACAAACAGGCAAAAATTATATTCATATTTACAAATATAAATATTTTACACAGATGCATAAATATACATAATATTCAATTGTACACATTGTTAAATTCACTCTATTTTTTTCTCTTTTTCTTTAAAAACTATATACATAGATATCAATCAAAACACACAATTTTTATATATTTTGTTACATACCTACCATATTATACATTGTCATATGCTACAATAAAAATCTGTGCTTTTATACTGAAATGGTTTCTTATTCATAATTCTGTTAACTCTCTCTACGAAACCAAAAATATTTTCTTGAAATTTAAAGAAAGACATTGTTGTTGAAGTTGTGTTCGACAATCAGTACTTTCGAAGACGCAAATTCAACATCTATAAGTATTTATTATAATTGCACAGTAAGAGTTATTTGGAGCTACATGCGAATACTTCACAGTACAACAAAACATACTTATAACAAACAAATTTTATGAAGCGCTTTTGTGACTTTTTATTTCTCAATATATAATAGTATTATATATAGAACATTGTCTAATAAATGTAATTATCGGTATATTATTAAGAATAAAAATCTAAGAAAGTTATCATCAAGTAACTTATCATATTTGTTTATCGATGTGTCCGTGTGAAACTAAGATCTAGCTAAACATATATTTCAGATGGCTGGAGATTGTTTCGTATACCTATTTGTATTTAACACTTGAACTCTCTCATCGGCGTTGAAGTTTCATTTATGGAGCTATATTGGGGGATGATTGGGATCGTAAGACATACTTTTAAATTTATCTCAGATGGTTGAGCCCATGTTTTCTTCTTTTTCTGTAGATTTAAATTTTCCGGGAATAAAGACACAGATATAAAATTTGATTATAATATAAAATAATCCAGCTAGAAAGCTCAAGTGTTAATTTAAATAAATTATTAATTCTATATCTGAATGGATACAAAGAGATCTTACTTTAAAATTGTACAGAGCGACTTCGCAAATATTATATATAGCTAATGTAAAAGTAATATGGATATTTTTACTATGAATATAGATGTATATGTACATACATACATAAGGGCATGGGGTTGAAATGCATTTCCGTCTAAGACAATATGTGAGACTTGGTAAAAAGGCTATTATACAGTACGAATGTCATTTTCATTGGTGAGAAAGTTTTATTCCAAATTCTAAGAAAGGAGATCAGAAATATTTTTTCGTATTTAAGAAGTAAATAATTAAACATAATTGGAGACACGTCATCTGTGTTGGATGTATTGGTGAAAACAAATCTGAATGAGTTTAATTTTATATATTTTCAACTCATGATATTTTTAATTGTTTTTTTTTCAATCTATTTTAAATTCATTCATAGTATTTATTTTTAATTTCCCATTTAAACAATTGTTATTATACGTATCATCAGTAACACCTGCAATTATTCGTCCACTTCTCATCAATTGGTTGATTTTTTTTCTATTATTTAGAATTCATTTTCTATTATGTATGTCTGTTATATTTTATGTGCAAAGTACTCATAAATAATTCATATCACCAGAAACATACAAATATGCCACAAATAAATAAGGATATAGAAAATATTTTAAACCTAAAAGAAAACTTTGATAAAATAGTAAGTGAAATACCCCTTTATATGCGCAACAAATAGGAGAAGGGTGATCAAAGTTGGATTTTTAAAACAATAAAGAAAAAACAGAAGAATCGGTAAATATCCGAAATTGAGATAGACAAAATTTTTATTAAAACTGATCTTTTTTTCGTTCACTTAAGATATTTTTTTTAAAATTATATTTCTTTACCTTAATATTATGATTACAAAAAATAGTACCCCTTCTTTTTTTCATTACTAATAGATTGTGAATGTTATGCCTCTTTTACATAAAAATATTTGCTATTATTGCATGCTCGAACAACTCAATCGACGCATGATTTTAGCACGCTAAGCATCTTTTGAAAATGCATGATATTTGATATGTCGAATGGCAATAGATTAACTTTTAATAGATTTTGCGAAGTATGATAAAAATTTAAGAATGTTTTTTTCACAATAAATAATAATTGATGTGATAAATGAATTTTAAGATAGAGTTTTTGGAATGAAATTTTGAATTGCAACTACTAGAATATATTTTAGTTTTTCAGAATATGTAGAAAATTGTAATTTCTCTTACTTTCTACAGGAATACAGTGTACAACTGACGTTTCGAGAACAATGGCTGGATGAGAGATTGAAATTCAATGATGTAGGAGGTGAGATTGCTTCATATTCATAAATATAGATAATAATTTTCTTAATATAATTATTTGCTTCTTTTTTTTTTAAGGGCGTCTGAAATATTTAACTCTGACCGAAGCGAACCGTGTGTGGATGCCTGACTTGTTCTTTTCCAATGAGAAGGAGGGCCATTTCCACAATATCATTATGCCCAACGTCTATATTCGTATATTTCCGTTCGGATCAGTGTTATATAGTATACGAATATCTCTCACATTAGCATGTCCTATGAACTTGAAACTCTATCCACTGGATCGTCAAATTTGTTCACTCAGAATGGCCAGTTGTAAGTATTATGAGCATGAAATTTTATATCGCAATTTATCCATAACCCAAACGATCCCATCACATAAAAAAGATATATGTGACTTTTCTTATGTGAAAAAAGGCATGAGTATGATGATTTTTATACGAAAAAATAAAACTTTCCTTCCAGACGGTTGGACTACTGATGATTTGGTATTCCTCTGGAAAGAAGGTGATCCCGTTCAGGTTGTAAAAAATCTTCATCTTCCTCGTTTTACATTAGAAAAATTCCTTACTGATTATTGCAACAGTAAAACCAATACAGGTTAGTTGTTGCCAATATTTACATAATCAGGATAGTTAGAGAGATAATGTTTTTCCATATTTCTAGGCGAATATAGTTGTCTCAAAGTGGACCTACTATTTAAACGTGAATTTTCGTACTATCTTATACAAATTTATATTCCCTGCTGTATGCTTGTAATTGTATCTTGGGTGTCATTCTGGTTAGATCAAGGAGCTGTGCCAGCAAGGGTTTCACTGGGTATGTTAATAAAATTCACAAAAACTATAAAATTGTTGTAATAAGGTATCTATGGTATCAATTATCCGACATTCATTCCGTGAAAGTATAAAATAATTCACAATATTGTATTTTTTAGGTGTTACAACCCTTCTAACAATGGCCACCCAAACATCTGGAATAAACGCTTCACTACCACCTGTGTCCTATACAAAAGCGATTGATGTGTGGACAGGTGTTTGTCTCACATTTGTATTTGGGGCTCTTCTGGAATTCGCACTTGTAAATTATGCATCTCGTTCAGGTTTGAAAATTTTCAGAATACTATAATGTATTTTGCACCGGTACAAAAGAGTGCTGATAACGTATCTAACTCCTGCATTTATGTAAAAAAAAAACAGTGTAGACCCGCTTTATCTCGCCTAAATTTTCGAATTGGACGCTATATCAGTTATATCCTTATAAAGGACCTTCTAACTGATGAAATTATTTCAAGCAATATAACTGAAATTTCTCAAAATTCCAAATTTTGCATACATATTGATAAGCTTTTGCTTATGTATAGTATACCCTGTGGTCCTTGTAATAAATTCCAGTGGAATTTATTTAACTTATGGTTTTTAAATTTGAGATTTTCTGTATTTAAAAAAAAAAGTCTCAATAATAATTGCAATTCGTGCGGTCCAAATCTAAAAGAATAACATGAAAACCAAGCTTAAAGTTCTTTGTATAATATGAAAAAAAGAACATACAAGATATATAGGAGTAAAGTAATTGTATAAATTCATTGTCTAACATGAAGCACAAAAAATTTGACCATTTCGCAAATAACATAATATATATAGTAATTGCAATATATTTTATCGATGTATTTGTTTCAAGATGTATGAAATATTTGTTTTCTTTTCTCTATATGTTTTTGGATCCCTACAATTTCTATGTGTGTGTGTCTAAATGACCTGACTCCCCTACCCCAAAAATGTGGACACATATATTCTTTTTGAATTCATTGTGCATGCACCAATGCGGACCGTGCCGCAGATCTCCATCGGGAAAATATGAAGAAAAAACGACGTGAATTAGAACAAGCAAGTCTAGATGCTGCGTCAGATCTTCTAGATACAGACTCAAATGCTACATTTGCAATGGTAAAATACTCATCAATTACCTTTGAATCGGCAGTGAATAATGCAATCTCACCTTCTTTCTCCTCCAGAAACCACTCGTAAGACATCCTGGAGATCCACTTGCTTTAGAAAAACTTCGACAATGCGAAGTTCATATGCAACCACCGAAGAGACCAAATTGTTGTAGATCATGGTTATCAAAATTTCCAACAAGGTATAAAGATCAAAAAATTATTATCTCATCTAATTTCAAGCTATCCCTATCATTACTAACGTGATAATTCCTTCTTCCATAATAGCAACTTAACCCTCTAAATATTTCTCATCTTTGCTAATGCAAAACCTCGCTTTCATTGCACAGATTCTTATAATAAATAAATGTATAAATATTTATCCAAGAAAATGTTCTAGATCGAAGAGAATCGACGTGATATCGAGGATAACGTTTCCACTTGTATTCGCGCTATTCAATCTGGTTTATTGGAGTACATATCTCTTCAGAGAAGAGGAGGAAAATTAGACAAATTTTAATTGTCGCATTCAGTTCATCCTGTATGACAATGGAGGAAAAGTCGTAATAACTTGGAAATATCAGGATTCCTCAAATAGGCCAACACATTTAAAACATCATAAAATGAGGTAAGCTTCAGATATGGGATCATATTTATGCAGGCACTCTCGAGTATGTATACAGATGCATATTTATAACATTAAAATCCGTATATAGTTTAGAGAGTTTAGTTTTTTTGTTTTAATTTGGTAGGTAATAAAATTTGGAGAATTATTATTTTAAATTTTTTAAATGATTGTTGGTAACTGAAAATTCTGCAAAATATTGCAACTCAAATAGAGCTCATTACAAAAACTTTTACATTAGAAGCTTAGAAATAGATTGAAGTAGTAAAATAATATTTTTGGAACAATAATTTAATCAAATTTTATTCTTTTTTTCAGAAATCATTTAGGTTTACCTTTTAATTTAATACAAACGACTTCCCAGTAGCTGTTTTGTGTACGTCGTTTAAAGCCGCTAATGTCTATTTATATAAACTCGTTCCAGAGAAAAAGAAATCCAAAATTGGCTGAATTCACCCAGAAATTTACGACGAACTTGTATTAGTTTTTTATACCTACATAATAATTTGTTTGGAACAACTTCAACATTATTTAGTGTAACTGTTTAGAAATACCATAAGTATGTGAAGACATTAAAATTACAAACAGGTCCTTAACGCATAAAATATAAGAATTATTTGTGTTATAAATATATATACACTGTACTGCCTATTGAAAATGAGTGAAATTTTATGTATCATAAATTATTTATTGAACGTATAATGAAATATAAAATTTACGAAAAGTGTATCGTTTGAAGCAAAATATGACTTTTTTAAATTATCCTGATGAATTTAGTAAAGGCCAATAATAATGTCCTAAATTGTGTTAAAGACTCTTGTAAAGATGAGCAAAAGAAAAAATCAAAATAACATGATTTTACTTATGAGAAGAGATAAAGTATAAATTTTGGATTTTTGAGTTCGAAAATTTATAATGGTTTGTGATTTCTTTACCTAAATAGGATGAAGACTATTTCTCAATATCAGATGTAATTGTTTAAAATGGAAATATAGGATTAACTAGTTTATATTATAATTATGTCTTTCAATTTTCTAGATTGTTTTGTGGCTGTAACACAGCTTATAAAAAGTCTATACATTGAAATAATAAGTTTTATACTTATAACATAATAGAAACGAGTTCGTGAGAAAATATAGAAAATGTTAGAATATGGAATAAAGGATTATTAAATTTAAAGTCAATGCTAACTGTTAAACATCTATAGATTTATACGATTGTAAAATATATTTTTTTTGGAAATATATACAGTTATTTAAATTTGGTTATTTATTTTGTGCTGTAGTGTTTTTTTTAAAGAATTTCAGATAGTTCCGTTATTAACAACAATGCAATATATATAGAGAAGTATGTTGACTAAAGAGGACAAGAATTTTCTAATGATATTAAGTAACTGACTTTAATTTTCAAATGATAAGAAATTATGTTTTCTTTGTTAAAATCTGCACTTTCAATACAGGGTTTGCTATATATAAACTACGGTTTTTGTATATAAGAAGTAAATGTGACTACTTTGTGCAATCACATAAATAAGCTGGAAAAAAGTACGTATACATATAAACAAACAAACATGCAACATTACTGTTGAAACTGTTCACAATTCGCTATTCATTAATACATAGGAAGTATAGATAACTCTTTTAGGGAGGTCATTCGATATTTAAGCTCCTAGCCCTTTAAGGATCATATTGTCACTGTCGATGCATACACACATTACAAATCAAATGAAACATATATTCTTCTTTTTATTATTTTTTTTAAGGAATATGAAAAAACTTCTGAACGGTTTGGTTCTAATATTTGTTCTTTAAATTATATATATAAATTTTATATTTTATTTCTTATTTACAAAAAAATCAGCTCAGCTAGAAATTGATGGTCCTCAAATGGTTAAGCAAAAATCAATACTTAAAACATGGAAATACAACACATAACTATAATACTTGCTATTCTTAATTCTCAAAGAAAAAGAAGGCACGTTTCGAAACTAACTAATGAATAGTGAAACATTTTCTGTGAATAAAGAGCAATTTTTAACTATCAATAGAGTATGTTCGTTATAGGTATGTATAATATATTTCATGTTTCATGTAATTGAATAGGATTTCCCATTAAGTTTCATGGATTTCCCATTAATTTGTTCGTATCCGTCTTGAACCACCATTTGCAATTAAATTAGGCGACCTTAGGTACATATTTTTTTAAAATAATTTAACGTTCTTGCCTGAGTTTAAAGCTAGGCCTAATTTGAATGAATCGGCCATTTTTTTTTAATTGAGCAAAAGAGATCGTTTTCAGGATTTTATTGAAAGACAGACATCTAAAGACTTAGGATGATACAATGCATTAAGGCAGATAAACATTGAAATTTGAGAAATGCTCCATTTGATTCACCACTGCCTTGAACTAAAGATATAATGTCTCGTGAGAAAAACGATTTTATGATGTTTCAAAGTCCTGAAATAGGAAAAAACAATTTGGTAATAAATTGCTGCTCAAAATGAATGATAGCTCCTAATTTTTCGTATTTGTAAGATATTTTTTGTAGTTCTTTTAAATAAATTTGACCACATGACTAAAGAATCAGTATTATTTTCAAGAGAGTTTATGAATGACAAAAAATCCCTATGATCGAAAACAAAACTATAATTATAAAACGCAGATAATAAATCAAAAAAAAAAAAGATAAAGTAGCACTAAATCGTAAAATAAACGTAGGTTTAAAGTGTCACATCATCGCTCATTGAGTTAGTTTTAAAGAAAAGGGATTTTAGAGTACTGTATAATGCAATTAAATAAGAAGTGCATTCAATGCAAAATCAATTAAACACTTAAGTTGTGTATAATTATATAATAAATTAACTATAATAAAATGTTTGTAATGTTTATATTTGAGAGAACAAATCAGTAGGTGAATTTATTTACTGGCGGTAAGGATTGAAACTGAATTTAGAACCCCAATTATAAGTATCGAAAATCATAATTTTCCCTTAAATCTGTAATAAAGCGTTTCTCAATGAAACAACAATTATGTAATGTATGGACAAAATGTGTTATTCCATTTAATTTTCAAATTAGGTGGTTCAATATATCAGAGTAGTTAAGATAAATAATCACAAATTTATTTAGAAACCAAACAATGATGTTGAAATACAAGAGTCACAAAATATTTGTATTGAAAATGTATAAACATATTTTATGAGGAAAATAATAACTAATTGATTGATATAAATTACAAAAGAGTCTTCCTGTTTCAATGTTTGTTACATTATAATTTAAACATTATTTTTTGTTAGTTCTTTGTTGTCTCACGTATCCAATCCATATATTCGGAAATTCTGGTATAGACTCCAGGGTAACCCGGCTCACCGCACTTGTTTCCAAAACTCACTATTCCGAGTTGAGTCCATCGTGAATCAACTCTCATCATCAGTGGACCTGCGAAAAGAAATCCATCAATTTTAATTTAATCAAAATTTGATTAAGTTGTTTGCAAAGTTGAGAAAGTTTTTTTTAATCAACAGGTAGTCATCGAGAAAACAAATCAAACGAACTTTTGAATATGCTTGAAAATATTAGCTATAAGAGAGATCACGTAAGTTTAATAGAGCTCTCACCTCCAGAATCTCCCTGACAGGCATCCACTCCACCCTCTGAGTATCCAGCACATAAGAAATTCTCAGTAATAGGTTGAAAATAGGCCCGATTGCAGTCTTCGTTGCGCCATATTGGTAGATTTGCTTGTCGTTGCGTTGTCGATTCTTTCCCGCCATAATACGTTGTTCCCCATCCCACAACAGTTCCTCGACGTCCTGTGAGTGATTAAAAATGATTGAAATTCTTTCCCAGAGAACCACCTTTAACCTCTCTCACCTGCTAGTCGTTCAGGCGACGGGAGACTTCTATTAGGCAGACAAACGGGTATAACGTATTTGGATTTTCTCACTGGTTTCTCAAGTACAATTATAGCTATATCGTTGTAGAAGCCTACCCTAGAGAACCTAGGATGGGCTCTTACTTCCTTCACTTTGAACGTCACAGGAGCAGATGGTTCGCTATCAGTTGATAAATCGATATCTCCTAATCTCACAGTGAACTGACGAGCAGCGAATCTGAACAAAAAATTTATAAATAACACTAATTTTTTATAATAATAAATAAGAAAAATTCCTTACGGTCTCTGTCGTGAGTCTCTAGTGCAGTGAGCTGCTGTTAAAACATATTTAGTTCCAACTAATGAACCACCGCACCAAAATTCAGTTCGTTTCGGTCCATGGAGGAATATGGCAGCCATCCATGGCCATTGTCCATTTGGGGATCTGCAATATATTAAGTAAAACTGGTAAAATACCTTATAATATATATAATTTTTTAATTTCGTACTCAATTCCGCCAACAATACGTCCAGTAGTAAATTCCTGTTGACCACAATCTGTTGGATCAATTATGCTCCCTATTGAATTATCTTCCGTCTCTATTGTATTAAGCTCTCCTGCTTGATCGGATGGCACAGTGAAGACAGGAACTAAAGGTCTCGCCGTAGTCGTAGTTGTGAAAGGTGTTATTGGTCTAATAACAATGCTGGCAGATGTTGTTGTCTCAGGTCGTACAGGACGATGCGTTGTAAGGAGAGTGGTTTCGCGAGTTGGACAACATACTCCTGGTACAAAGAGACTTTTAAAACACAGCGAATCTCTCAAGTGGCTCAGGTCCAAAAGTAAACTGGGACAACTGCTCAGATCCTGACATTTTCCTGGTGAGCCATCGGGTGTTCTACAGCGATGCTCACTCTCTTTCGATTGAACACTTGTTGAGGGTTTCACGGTATCTTTAGATGTTTTTCTGGTTTGTTTGACCCCAGTGGAATCATCTCGATCTTGTGATGAACTGTTTTGCCCTAAATTCCCCATTTTCCTGATAAGGGGCTCTATTGAGTTCGTGAGGTTTTTCCCAAGCACATTGGAAGTGAGTGTGAGAATAGCACTGGGCACATTATCATTCTTTGTTGATGCACTCGTATGGATTATAGGGGCTGATTCACCGCGTGTCACATTGACTAAGTATTGCCCAACTGTATTGAGAGCCCCAAGTGTTTCTGATATGCGCGAAAAGGCATTTGGAGAAAGTCCTCGATCTTCCTGACTCTCAATTTTCTTTGGATATGTATCTTGGCGACGATATCTGGTTATTTTCATTGGATCCTGATATGATTGTATTGGAAAATTTGGTAACCTATTGTATTTCACAGGTTGAAATGCACCATAAGCATTGGCATCACTTAATTGTCTGCTTGTGGGAAAAATGTATTGATTTTGTTGCATAATGTAGTCCGATTGATGTGCATACATTGGCTGGAAATTAAAACCTTCTTGAAAACATAAACTATAAGTCGCATCATTTATAAGTTTAGTTTTTCACGATACACACCATTTATGTTGGAGTGAAATCGACTTGATTTCAGAATCTGTTGTCCTAGTGTAAATTCTACTATTGTTACAATGGTGCCTGAAAAAAAGAAAAAAAAACATGTGCAAATTTTAATTAAAATATCTAAAATACATTAAATTATTCTTTGATTGACTTATCAAACTAGAAATGCAGTTTACCAACTGCCAAAGTCATTCAGACTATTTAAATAACATTAGTTATAAGTTATCGAATAACATTATCGAAAACACAAGAGATCTATCACGTGTTTTAATATTACCATATATTTTATTATGTTCAAAAGTTTTGCATATTATGTCCGTTTTCCCAACTTTACATTTCTCTGTTTAAATTGAAATGGTATGATGACTCAACCGGATTCATTTCTCCACTCACACCGGTAAAATCTTCTTGTGGTGTTGGAAATTAGAGGAAAAACGAGCAATTTTGCTGTGCTCGTCGTACTTCAAAAGTCGCGTAAATCACTTTCACCACAAATATTACCATATTACGTTTCTCTGATTTTTTTTCAAGATTTCATTAAACCAAATAACATTGAATGAATCTTCTACATAATCAGTAAAGCAGTACATATACATATGTTTTTATTTGACGTATAGCTAAGACTTCAATTTATCATTTGGCGCTATGTATTATACATAATATAAATACCTATACAAATCTACCTCATCATCAACTTTCGTTGAAGTGTTTCCAGTTTATAAAATGTTTTTTTCCTACTCTCATTCAAGGTCACACATCAAGGTTGTACTCTCTAGTCAAGACCTTTCATTTCCAATAAATCTTTCCAGTTCATTGAAGCAAATTCACAGAGAAGTAAATTGAAAGTTGGTTTAGAAACATTTCTTGTTGCACGTTTGAATTTGATGCCGTATATTTTATGCAGTAACATTAATGCCATGAAAGTTATCATAACCGACTTGCGTGCCATAAGAAACATGAAATCTTATTTGATATTATCAGACTATCGAATAACGTAATCGATCGTGGCTCACACACTATGCGTCTCAGGGTTTGATGACTCTTTTCCAAGCTGAGATCCATATTTGTGTGTGATGGATTCTTCATGTGACTAATATTAGAAGTGTGAAATATGTGGTAAAAATACATAAGATAGTAATAATATTTAGATGCACAAAACCTGTTTCTTAAAAGTGAAATTGCTGTACCATCACTAACATATGTTTTCATGGCACGTTCATATTCTATGTGTTGGCGGGGCTTTTGTCTCGAAGACCTTTTTCAGCTTGTTTTAATGAACGAAATTTAGCAAACAAAACTCTTTTCTTACAATGATTGAGAAAAATAAAAATTCAGAAGAGTCAAAAACGGAATAAGAAAAGCAAAATGCGTGAAATGAAAGGGAAATTGCATGGGAAGGTATTAAAATGACAATATGATTGGCTTGAGCACTTCATATATATTTTTTTTCGTGAAGAAAAAGAAAATTATGCATTGAGTGAAACTGTGCCATGACTTTTGTAAATTGTCGCTTTGTAATAACTGCGACACTTTCATCTTGAAAAATATACCTTTGTCAAGGTTTTACTTGTAGCTCTTTTCTTTTTATCCATTTTTCACACATATTTTTAATCTTTTGTTTTATATTTATTTTACACAAAAGAATTGCGAATCATTTGCAAATTTTGAACTTGACCGTAATAAATTTAATTGTGTCTTTGGGAGTTTATGATGATTTTTGAAAAGAAGAAGATGTGAAAGGAAATATCTTTTTTAAATTTAAGCAAGAAAACACTTTTTTACACTTTACTCTTACCTATAGTAATAATCCATTTTTGTGACATTTTCTTCACGTTGAATTACCAAGCAGCTGATATGTTTGATTAGAAAGTTTTTTTCTTCAGTAAACCCAGTAAACACCTAATTTTATTTATCTTATTGTATGTACAATATAAACCACATAGTTAATCAAAAAACTAATAAATATTATAGTCACTAGTCAAGCAATTATTAAATTGACCACATTTTGATACTGGTACTTTCCACTGTTTTCATTAAAGTCTTGGTAGCGCGATTGGCGATCCTCACTTCTTCGAATCCGAAACACTACTAGCTCCAGAAACCTTGGAGCGAGAGTGAAGAGCTCCCCAGACGTTGAGATAGGTGAATTACCATTTCATGTTGGTCTTGGCCGGTCGTTTAGTCTGGCGTACCATTACAACGTATAGTAAAACTTTTGTATTTATTTTCGATGTCCGCTTGAATGCGATTTTGCAAGTGAAAGGCAAATGACGGCTATACGGTCTTCACACCTTTTTGCACATACATATATGATATTGTGGAGTATTTTATAGTAAGCTCCATATATAGCGGTATATACACGTGAATCATAAAATTACTTATGCAAATTTATTTACATGCTATTCAATTTTTCTCAAATTTATCTTTCTGATTCGCCAGATCTTTCTCCAGTGACATATGAATGGAGTTTGAGGTTTCATTTTGAGATATTTGTAACATCAGCTATGATCATTCAATTAAAAATATATCCTGTTTTCTCTTGAGTTGCATAATTTGGAAATACCTTCTTGTTGAATTATTCACTTACCTACTCATCATTCAATATGCCTATTTGTCAATACAAAATACCTCACTTTTCACGCAAAGGAAAATTATTGTTGTGTGATTTTAAACTTTTGAGAATATTAAAAAATTATAAAGAGAATTTATGCAATAATTGTGCTATTTTCCTTCTAGTCTCGCTTCTTTATCACTGTGATTTAATATACCTTTCTTTATTAAAATAATAATATTCTTAATTCTGTATTTATCTATGCAAAAGATGCAAAATAATTTTTTATTTAACTTTAAGTTTCTAGCTATAGAATATCTTTATCATTGGTCAAAAATAAATAGAGGAAATCGAAAGTTTTGTTGGTCTCCAATTGTGCCCTGACTATGCTCTTATATATATGTAGCCGAGACACAAACCAAGAAACTCTTATGAAAATTACTATATATTTTCTTGCACTTCGGCATTTGTGGATTTCTTTTGGACGATGTGACAAACATAATGTCAGGCAATTTCTTGCCTAAATGAAGTTGCAATTCATTTTATTTACCAATGTTTAGTTCAAAGTGAGGGATTAGTGTGAAATGTAATGCTATGAATGAAAAAAATCTTGCCGTATATGGTGTAATATTTTTTTTGGTTGAATCTATTGTATATTGAAGTACATAGTTATCTCTTTCGGCAATTGATACGAGCTGCTAATTCAATCAATATCAAAGGTGTGATGTTACTCTTACTCACTTAGACAGATTTAAAATTATAATTTGGTTATGCAGTGTATTGCGATTCGCTTTAGTTGAATAATACTAGAGTGAGGCATAGGTAGTCCAGTTTGATATAAATCATTTAATTGGAAAAGGGGTGGTATCTCTCACACGTATCCGCTTAAAATATAATTGGAACTTTCTCGCTTTTTGCACTTCATCTCTAGTACCTTCTATGCTCCCATACTCGAAATCCTTATCTAGCTCCAGATAATCAGACAGTATTTCTAGTCACTTCACATCGCCATAAAATGTCATTCTCCCAATAGAAATTGAGGTGTAAGTTGGTAGTATCTACGTGTACTGAAGAAAAAGTGTCTTCATCTATTACAGAATTTCTGGTGAAAGTTGTTCTCTAATACCAAGAGCAGCTATGGAATTTTGCCCTCTCAACGACACTATCACTATCCCATGGATAAATCACGGACTAACACAATGCTTCTTCAACACAGTTTCAATATCAATAGTTGCCGGGTAAGATTTGTATGCGTCTAATATCATTTCTTATCACATGAGACAATGTATGCTCTGAATTGCAGATTTCTCTGGATATTCGGTTCAATTCAGCTCTACATGTACTACAAATATGGTACACCATATAGTGACACGGTGGATATTCCCAAATCCTTTCTTTATAAATTTCAAGTGTTCCTGCTCTTCTTTATGCCCTCTCTGGCCATTGTGAGACTCCTTCTAACGGCAGTCTATTTCCACAATCCAGTGTATGGGTATATGGTAAAGTTTACCTATTAAGTGCTAAGTAAATTGCAGAAAAGTTAAAGTTCATTTTCTCTGCAGGTTTTAACGCTCATCCTGACATGTTGCTCATATCCGTTTTCCGTGCTGCTGCTCCACAAAGAGCGTCATTATCTTTTCCCTTCTGTCCCAACAAGGGGACATGGACTGGTGTTGCTGTTGTTCTGGACAATGATTTTCATCACTGAGAATTTGGCTTTTGTCAGTTTGCGGCAGGAAGGATGGTGGTTTAATCTAAAAACGTAAGTAGCACGTATAAGGATAATTAGAATGATAATTTTTTAAATGTGTTTTAGCACGAAAATCAAAAGCTTTGGCTTAGTTTTCGAGTCAAAGTTTTAATGCTCTGTTAGCATAAGGGAATTACTAATAATCCAAACTGCTCTGTTTGTCCGTTTATCTGTTAGTCCGTCTGCCATTGATCCAGCTAGAGGCCACATGGTTATTGATAGAAACTTCTGGTCTTCGGCGACCCCCCCCCCTCGTAAACTCAGCTCTTTCATTTTATGTGTAAATTCGGTCTTCTTCTTCGTTGCATTTATGCCAGATCAGAGAGTTTTCAAGGTCGTTGAAAGTTACCGATCTTTTTATTTTTGTTTATTCATATAGCACAATGTATATATATAAATTATTATATTTAAAGATCCATTAATTTAACAGATAATTTTATAGGAGAACTTTAATTTTTGCAGGCCACATGACAAGGTTGAAACTGTCTTCTTCGTTCTCCGCTATGTAACTTGTCTGTTCATTTTTGTTCTTGGCCTGAAGGCGCCAGGAATATACATACAGCCGGTAGATGACTATCAAAACTTAATTACCTCTTCACAAAACGATGGTAATCAATCAACATTCAAGAATGCATGGAGCAAAATCAAGACTCTTGCACCATTTTTGTGGCCCAAGAGGGATTGTTTTCTGCAATTCCGAGTGATGTTCTGTTTTGCCCTTCTCCTTGGCGGCCGAGTGATAAATCTCTATGTGCCCATCTACAATAAGAAAATCGTGGACAGCCTCACGGATCAGCCGGATCAGCCGGTTAAGTATCGCTGGGATTGGATTCTCATTTATGTGATGTTCAAATTTCTGCAAGGCGGTGGAACTGGAAGCATGGGAGTGCTGAATAATTTACGTTCATTCTTGTGGATTCGCATTCAGCAATATACAACGCGGGAAATTGAATTGGAACTCTTTCGTCATTTGCACAATTTATCATTGCGATGGCATTTGAGCCGCAAAACAGGAGAAGTCCTCCGAGTGATGGATCGTGGAACTGATAGTATCAACAATTTGCTCAATTATATCCTCTTCTCCATTGTACCGACAATTGTGGATATCATCGTGGCCGTTGTATTCTTCATCACCGCCTTTAATTTATGGTTTGGCCTTATTGTCTTTCTCACTATGGCACTGTATATTCTTGCAACTGTAACAGTGACTGAGTGGAGGACGAAATTTCAAAGACTCATGAATTTGGCTGATAACGCTCAGAAGGCAAGGAGCGTGGACTCCCTTCTCAATTTTGAGACTGTTAAATACTATGGAGCAGAAAATTATGAAGTCGATTGCTATCGGGAAGCAATTCTCAAGTATCAGGTATTACTTGTTAAATTGTTTAAAATTTTATAAAAGATATATTAAAATAATTTCTCAAAATTTCAGAAGGAAGAATGGCGCTCATTGGTGACTTTCAACATTTTAAACACAACCCAGAACATCATCGTTTGCGCTGGTTTGCTGGCTGGTTCGCTGCTCTGTGCCTACATGGTGGTCTTTGATAAAGGACTGTCTGTTGGTGATTATGTACTCTTTGCCAGTTACATCATCCAGCTGTATGTGCCATTGAATTGGTTTGGCACTTACTACCGCGCCATTCAGAAGAATTTCGTCGATATGGAGAATATGTTTGACCTGATGCGCGAGGATCAGGAAGTCATTGATGCACCAGGAGCAGGTCCATTGTCAATAGTCCGTGGTGGAATTGACTTTTCCAACGTTTTCTTTGGCTACTCTCCGGAAAAGCTGGTCCTCAACAATGTGAGTTTTACAGTGCCACCGGGAAAGACAATGGCTTTGGTGGGTCCATCGGGTTCCGGCAAGAGTACGATAATTCGCTTGCTCTTCCGCTTCTACGATGTCAGCAGGGGTAGTATTGTGATTGATGGTCAGAACATTAAGACGGTGAAACAGGCGTCATTGAGAAGAGCCATTGGCGTTGTTCCGCAAGACACTGTTCTCTTCAACAACACCATTCGCTACAACATTCAGTATGGACGAGTGGAAGCAAGTGATATCGACGTCATATCGGCAGCTCGTAGTGCAGATATTCATGAGCGAATACTCACGTTCCCTGATCAGTATGACACCCAGGTGGGTGAACGGGGATTGAGGCTGAGCGGTGGTGAAAAGCAGAGGGTGGCAATAGCCAGAACAATCTTGAAATCACCATCTATTGTGCTTCTGGATGAGGCCACCAGCGCTCTGGACACTCAGACTGAGAGGAATATCCAAGCGGCTCTAAGGAAAGTCTGCGCCAATAGAACAACAATAATTGTTGCTCATCGACTCTCAACAATTATTCATGCCGATGAAATACTTGTGCTCAAGGATGGTGTTGTTGTTGAGAGAGGATGCCACGAAGATTTATTGCATCAAAATGGTAAGAAATTAATTTGATAAGAAAGAAAAATTAATTTTAAAAATTCGAAATATTTTCAGGCGTTTATGCGGATATGTGGAACCAGCAACTTCAAAATCTTGATGCAAAGCAATTTGATGAAGATGTCAACGGTGATCAGGAAGTCGATATGGAGCAATTGCAGAAGACAATGAAGCCACAGAAGCCGCAATCTAATCCACAGATTCCTGCAGCTTATAGTCAGTATGTCCATCATCACTAGTATAAAAGTGAAACTTGCAGGAATTAGGTTTGTTAATACCAAAATGTAGAGAGAAAAAATATTTTTATCTGAGTGTAGATTCATACCTATTATGTACTGTAAATCAAAAATGAAATATAGGCATTTTAAAAAATAATTTCAAAGTAGAAATTTAGGTCTGTAATTTGTATACGAAATTTCTTGGTTTGTTTTTGTATAATTGAATTGGTATTCGCGGGAAAGAATTATAGATATTTTGTGAAAAATACTGAGTAATAAAAAAGGCCTCCCATTTTTGCAATATGTATTTATTTTGTGTAAGATTGAAAACAATCAGCTGCAAATAATTTTGGTGGGCTAAGATTAGTGAGTTTTCTTTTTTTTTTAGAAAATACGACGTTTTTCCATTTGTCCGTATCTCTGTCTCTTCCGAGCTTAGATACGAAACGGTTGCAGTTAGAAATTTTATATCTTCGAGGACCCCCACCCTAAAGTCCACCCTGGGATCATCAGCAGAGCGTTCATTTTTCTTGTCAACTCAACCTTACCGTATACATATGTAAAATACATTTATCGTTTATAACTCTACTTTAATCAAATTCGAAACACTCTGCAAAGTCACTTTGAACTTTGAACTCACTTTTGCAATAAATAAGAAATATTTTATGCAAATATTATAAAACTCTCAACAAAAATTCTTGGTTAGCGTAAAAAGACTATATTGACGATATTATTCTTTTGATTTTCCGCTCAGACTTTAACCTCTGAATGTTTTGAATGTTTAATAATTCCTTATGATGTTCAAAGCACTACAAAGGAGCATAACATTGTATTTATAGCAAAAAATGTTGAATCGAACTTCATGTTTGTTGAGATGTCCTCTTTACTACGTGGAATCATATATTGACGACGATCCGGGCATATTCAATGGAAATATTCGAGCGACAGCAAAACAAATGACATCAAAGGAAAATGATTCGGGCTTTATTATCATTTCACCATGTGCATACATAAAACTTCCATTAGGCGTGCGGTAAAGCCATTACAAAATAGCGAATGCAATCATATTCATGGATCCCTTCAAGGGTCCTTGTGTCGTATGCAATAGAAAGGAATTCATATTGAACCTTTCCATCGGATGTTATCAAGAGTCTTATCCACAGAGTAAGGTGAACTGTGTGTTACAACAAAGTATTTTTTGCGGTCGTCTTAGTTTTTAAGCATCCCTCGTGCTTTTTTTTTGAAAGACTGTTATTTAAAACCCTCTAAAGAAAAGTGCATGTCTCATAAATTCCAATTAGACACAACTTTGTGAATTATGGTTGAAATTTTAGTACTAATGGCTCTGGAGATTTCTTTGATGACAGGAAAGTTATAATCTTGCATTTCACAATGTGAAAGACTACGCTGAGTAGAAACCAGACTCCTTCAAATATACTTATGATGGAGAATCCAGACATCAATCCAATTATTCCACCAAGGAAGCCTTATAAAATTTATTCAATGCAAATTTATGTAAAGCCAAGAAGCAATATTCAATTTCCAGGACTCACTAAATATTTGAAACCAATACAGTGCAACATCCTGACGATATACCCACGCTTCAGCGGAACCAAAATAGATTTTCACTGTTGATATTGAGGAGACGTCGTTGATTCCACTTCTGTAAACAAAAACCAGAGGACAAAAATTTAATGAACATATAACGTTAAAAGAAAAGTGAGAAGGATGCATGATATTAAATTTGTTAAATTTTCAAAATGATTTTAAGAAAAAATCTACTCTACTCACAAGTGATCAGAAGAGTTTTTGAATTGCTTCTGCAGAGGTAAACTCACTGTAGTAACTTTATATTTAGTATCTGAACATTTCGGTAAGCAATCAGGACAATGAAGAGATTCTTCAACTTCTCTCATATCATATTTTAATAGACCAGAATATTGATTTACAACTGTTGCCCATTTTACTAAAAAAGAGAAACATTGTTTTTAATTAATGGGAATTCAAAATTTAATACGGGATGTAAAGATTGCAATGAACTAGGTATAGTAATATAGGCATATCAAATAACACAAGAGCTTTTGCGAGTCTTTTGGGAAATCGATGACGTTTGTGTGCAACTGCCTAGGGAAATCATTGTTATTGTTGTTCGCCTTGTCATCATTTTCCAACTCCTTTTTTTAGCTCTTATGTATAGCTGCTTCAATGGAAATCATCAGAAGTGCATCAAACACTGACATCCTTCATAAGGATTACACATAAATTGTACACAAACATACATAACACAAGTGCAATGTGAATGTTGATATGTGTAATACAAATCGCTCATTCAAATCATAAAGAGGTTCAACTTTGCTTTTAATCTCCAGAGATTATTATCTTGTATAGTTTTGAATGAGAAATGTATTTTAGCTGAAATTTCACTCTCACACAAAATTAAGGCTTTTTCACTCACTTTTGTACTTTTCCAAGCATGGAATATCCTGGAGGTCACACACACGGCAGTGAGTTCCGTCTCTAAAGCTCTCAGCGTGTGGTAAGAAAAATGGGACACATTCACATAGTCGAATGACACTCTTTATCCTGCAATTCACCACACAATCTGCTCGAGAATACGCAACATCCATCTTCATTTGGGTCTCGTCGTCAAAAAGGCATCCCCTCTGTGTTGGAGAGGCGGAGGGTTTATATTAAATCTCATAATATGAGTAAGGAGACCTAATCAATTATCTCAGTAAATGCCATTCCTCTTCACTTACGGGCACATTTATGTAGATAGAACGAAATATGTATCATGGCATAGATATGAAATATTCATATTCTCTTTTTTTAAGAAAAATAAAGGGCGTGGATATTAAAAAATACAGCATTACGCAAGGTTTGTAGTGGAATTTGACTCCAAAGCATAATGCAATTAAATTGTTTAATAATGTAAATACACATACACTTTATTTTAAGTGAAAAAGAGAGAAAAAAATATATTTTCATCCCTTAATGTCTTAGCAGGGAGCATAACGGGAGATATATGTTTTACGTGAAAATCCAGAAACAGTCCCATGCGAAATGTTTTGTGTGATAATTTGGCAAAGAGTCCTTTTATAAATTTTATGGTTATACATAATTTCTCATATAAATTGTTGAGTATGATGCCGTTTCATATAAAAGGGAGCAATAAAAAGCTTTCTGCATTGAATAAATAAGGTATCTCACTTACAGTGTCCACTGCGTAATTTACAACACTCCTTTCAGCAAATGTCGAGTAAGCGTCCACTTTTAGGTAGTTCTCATAGCCTGGAGATATGAGAATTTCAGAAACATAACCAGCAGACGGGTCTGGGTATTCGTCATTGCCAAAAACAGTGATTACGAAGCCCTCCAAGTTGAACATAGGATAGTAGTAGTCATCTAAGGATGCATTTAATGTGACCAGTAATCCCATATCCCATGCCTTATTATCTGTGTAGTAAACTTTCCTCTCCGGACTGCCGTGGGAAATATTATAATTATATGGGTTTCCAATTATCTACATGTGAAAAAAATACTAACTCTTCAGAACTGTCCTTCCGGATGTAGTTAAAAGTACAGCAAAAACCATATTGAGTGCGTCTGAATGAGAAGAGATTCATACAGGGTACTTCGTGGCCCAACCATAGGCACTTGAGAAGTATTTCAGAGCACTGTGGAGTCAACTGGAAAACGAAGTAGAAAAAATATATGTAATCTAGCTATATGTGACTTGAAAACCACTAGGGAAAAACTTTTTTTTTACCTTTCGAATTATTTTCATGATGTCGAAACTAACTGAATCGTTTGTGAATGTCAGTTTCTCCAATAGTGCATGAAAGGACAAGAAATCTGATCTTCCGTCTACATCATAATCATGCAGTTTTCCCAAGAGGCGAACTTTTTTGAAAAAATACTCAACATCACGTTTCCCGGGATCTCTTTCTGCTCTGTGATTTTTAATGAGAGAAAACTTTGAGATTTAGAGGATTTAGACATTATAATTTTTGGCTATACTTACAATTCCTTGGCGAATTCCAAAGATGCTTGCTTGGAAATTCTGTTGTTATTGCAGACGGAAATGGCGGGAAATGGTACTTTCTCAATTGGATAGTGTGTGTCATGCAGAGATGTTACCAAGGGGTTGGATGTGAATTGGTTCCAACTGCTGACACCAATTATTGTACACATTACTACAATAAAGGTGTGAATAATAACCCAGAACCAACTGAAAATCAAAGAAATTTTTAAATAAAAAAAATCAATTTTAACTAAGAAATATTAAAGTAAGACGATTTTATTAATAAAGTTTAAGCTTCATATTAGAGATTCATCTATGTTAAATCAGATAAAGAATTTCTCAAGTCTTCCCAGTTAGTCTCTAGGAATGTTGTACATAAGAATACCATGAATATCTGAATTATTACAATTCAAGACGACTTCTCTCTGGCTCCATTAGATAGTGATAGCAATGCAGCGAAGATTTCTTGAGAAATATCTGAAGTTTCTGCGTGATGTAGTTGTCGTCTGGGGCAGATAATTGAGACATACCAAGTACATGGACATTGTTTCTTGTTGTACATCTCTTTAGGAATTTATTATTGGTGTGCTCATGAGGAAACATGACACAGCACTCTCCTTCCTTAGCTTTTATCACTATGGCCTGAAAGGACAAGAAAGGACAACGGAGAAGCAGACACCACACGTTTTATCAGCACTATAAAAATATTTTTCTGACCTCCCACAAATTTATACCGCAACTTATAAACTAAAGCCAAATTGGATTTTCCCAGCCTCGCAACCCTCTCGTCTCGTCGCTATTGTGAGGCAAAATGGGAAATTATACTCTTTAGAAAATGTTTCTTGTATCCCTAAATGGTTCCAAATTAGATTTACATGGTGAAATTAATGAAACTTAATAAATTAATGAAATTTCTACAACAAGGCGATATTATTAATTATTTGATGTTACCTTGAGAAAATAGATAAACTCGTATAAACAATTTGGAGTAATCATTGTTTTGGATTGGGTTTTGGGATTGAATGGTTTTGGGAAGTTTATAGGGCCATATTTTTTTGCTATTTTCCGAATAACATATTTTTACTATGTAGTAATGGTCGTAGTATATGTATATTCATACAAATGCTAAATTATATATAGTTTAGGTCTATAGAAATGATGCCTGAAAGAATCCCAAAATAAAATGAAATGAAGATAAGCAGGTGAGGGCATTTTATTGGAGTTTTGTTTCAGCATGAGAAATATGATAAATATCTTTAGAAATTTTGTGATATTTTCTCACCTGATGGCAACAACCTATTGTTCGTAGCCCTCTTTCAGTTCGTTCCATGAACTTTATGTTCAAACATTTTATGTTAGTATATATATATAGTGCGAGTCGTTGTACTCAGAATTTCATCAGCCCGCAGATACGTACATAGCAGCCAGCATTTCACTCAGAGCTTTTCCAGATAATAAATAACAAAAGAAACTTCATATCTCTGACACATTTCCGCTTTATATCAACGCCAAACTGCTCAGGATATCATACTATTATGGTTTTCTCAAGGAATTGATTATTTTTCGTGCAAACTATTTTCATTTTCTCAATTTCTCATATTCAGACCTTTTTGATAAATCTTGCTATAGAAGAAGACAAATTATGTTTGTGTTTTCGTGATTATATGTATATGATATGTATAAGATAAAAAGGACTACGTAAAGGATAGCATTTTTTATTGAAATGAAATTAAAGAAAAGTTATTTTCTACTGATTAAAAAGTAATAATAAACCTAATTGTCAAACAAAGCCTAGGTATTGTATTATTATTTATTAAACAAAATTTGAATTATAAGCTTATGAGAAGTTATTCCAGACAATCCAATCCATTTCCATCAGACGGCTAAATAAACAAAATTAATTTTCTGTTGTGGCTTTTTTAATGTTGTCATACTTTCCACACATTAGGCATTCATATATACATACATAAAATAATATTAATGTACATTTCGTTGTGGAATTTATGCGAGCAAAAGCAAATATTGACAATATAAACGCAAATAAAAGCACAGCGAAATGATATGACAAGGTGAGGTGGGAGAGATACTGTATTAAAGGGTAGCAACTGAAGGGGTGCGTCTATGACGGAGAGTTTATAATCAAAGAGCAGTATGAATATTGTATGTGTTGAATTTCAGGGCGGTTCTGCCAAATGCTTCCGGATAGCGTGTCCTCCCGAAAGGTTGTATTTATATGTTAAATGACGATGCCCCGTGCCCCAAAATCATTTAAACAATTAACAGAATATTATGTTCAGTTTATATTTAATGTCTTTTGGCTTCCATCATGTCCACCATGATTATGTTTATTGACAATTGACCACGAATTGTTAGTTGAAATTAATATTGTTTGATTTTAAAATTAATTTCGCATCACGTTCCGGCATGACTTGCAGGCAATCAGACAAACATTTTAAGTATTTTTGGGATCCTAATGTTTGCTTCAAACTTTCTTCCCTGAGAAATACTGCAGGTAAGTTTAAACAGCAAACCACTTAGTATTCTAATTAATTAAGATGCACTTACATATGTCTAGAAATCTTCTGTTAGTGAATTGGCGAATTAAAGTGCGAGGAAGAGGAATCACCTTATACATATTTGTATGTTTTCTGAATGAGAAAAGAGGGTTCGTTTGAATGTGGCTTTTGGATGTCCCAGACACTGTCATGCTCAACGGTGCCTGAAATTTAATAAACGACCGTATTCATCAAGTGTTACGGAATGCGTAGCATTTTCCGCTTTCCCATCCTGAACATCGTTGTTGTTTCAATATATGACATGGAAAATTGGGATGCGTCTTCCTGTTTTTAGTTTATATTTCGCAATACATGTAACCTAAATTAGAAAGGGGAGATGTTTTTCCTGTTTATAGTAAACCATTTGGCACATAGAAAAACACCAGTGAATAGAAAGTGAAACAATTAGTTGCATAATTTGTACAAACCCAGTGAGGCGACAATGTATATTTTGATGGGAAAGAACCTAAAATAAAACACATAAACATATCCTTTATTTTCCTACAACCATAACAGTATTGAAACATTTTTGGGTGTCGAAGAAAACTTTGAGAGAATTGTCCACATGACAAGGACATAGAAAGGATACAAGAAAAAGCAATTAAAATAGTATAATAATACACATAGGGTAGGGAATTAGACTTGTTGATAAGTGGTTTGTTGGTTGGCTCCATCAGCAGTGTTTCCTGAGGGTGAAACTTGATGTTATGTTGACCATCAATAAAAACAACATAATGAATAGAGGACAAAATTTGTGTTTCAACCTTGCATACATATTGATGTGAGCTGTGAGTGACATTTCCAGACATAGTAATTTGTATATATGAGAAGAATGTTGCACTTAATTTTGTTAAGTGGGACTCTAGTGTTTCAAATTGTCACTTAACATTAGAGAACCACAAAAGCTTTTATACGTAGCCCTATTTAATAATTGTCTAAAAAATGTTTTTATTAATAGAGATAAGACATTACTTAATATTTTCAAAAGGTTAGGAATATGAGAAATGCGACCGATTAAGGATACCCCAATGGTTCTCAAAGGGATAAAAAGGAGCGGATTTGAAAGTTAGGCATTTCACTCCTAAAGTCATACAACTTTTTGAACGCTTCGCTCTTTTTACAATCATAAGGGAGTCTTGGAAAAGAGTAAGTTCAAGACTTTTCAGCACACGGGTTTGCCACCTTATTATATGCTAACGGGCTCATAATAGTAGGGAAAAGCTTTGAATCTCTTATCATAGCAAAGATGATCAAATTCCCGACTTCAGAGAATTGTGATTTTCAGCAATTACAATAACTTATATAATTCATTATTTCATTATGATAAAATAAAAAGTTTAGAAATTGGAAATGTGCTACTTATTTAGGTTCCAAGTTGGTCTACACTTAACCTTGGTTCTCGTTCCCAATCCTTTCTTGATATTTTGCTGTCGTCAGTATAATTATATTTTATTTCTGTTGTCTGTGCGAAAAGTAATAGAGAATCGGAACTTTGATATTTGTAGAGTTTTTGTTTAGCATAATGGAATCTCGAAATTACTTATAACATTGGCTAATCCTGGGTTGCTTCCTCGATATGTAAAGCCTGTAAAGCAATTGCTATGTTGTTCTATGCTCAGTTGTGTCATTGTCTAAATACATTGTTTTATTAACATTATCCTGAGCTTCTCATATCTTTTGTCAACACGAAATACAACAATTGTATTTGCACATATCTTAGATGGACCGTTTATCCACTAGCCCAGTATGTTTCTGTTTACAGACAGACATTATTATATATGTAGTATTTTGCGCCCACATTATTGAGATTCGCATCTCTTGTAAATGGTTTGTTATCTCAGATTTCTCTATCAGGGTAAATATTATTAATATTAGGACAAAGCTGCTCCTAATATTGATCAAAAGTTCCTCGCTCCTTTCATTCCGCCATCTAAAGAGTGACGAAAAATTAAACGGGGTGTTGCGAGTTGAATAGTCTTATCTGTATAGAATGCCTTTACAGAGGAAAAGTTTTATTGTAATTACAGAAGTGATACTAAACAAGATTATGAAAGTGACGATGTATCACACTCGCAAATTTTTGACGTGCGATGCCGATTCAAAAGTTTTTCCTTCAATAAGGAGAAAATAAATTGTTTCCTTCTTGTCTCTCTCTGTTCTGGTATTCGTCCTTGTGAAGGTACAATAAAAAAAGTAGCGAAATCTTCAATTTAGCCACAAGATTGAGCGATAACACTGTGTTGCCATTTTTGTATGTTTCTTGTCTTTGTCGTCTCTATGTGTAGCATTTAATGGAATTATTCATGTCAACAAGGTAAAAGGGCCATGAGAACACGCGATGAAATTATTTTTCTCTATGTGAATTTTTCCTGCTAGATTATGTATATATAATGCATCTGTTTGGTGAAAAAGAACTGAAGGAGGCCCTCTTTATCTACTCACAGAGTCAGACTTTTTGCCGCTTTGCAGGGCTCTGTGGGATGAAGAGGGATCTGATGATAGTGACAACAACATAAATGATGAAAATACTACGTAAGGAGGCTAACCTCCTCACAAGGCCCTTGTTCTGCAGGAAGCGTAAAAATAAGAATGGTTGTTTCTATACGCGGAGAAATAAATGACTCTATATAGCAAATTCCTTATTGTGCTTAGGGATAATGCTCCATTCAGTTTTCATTGTATTATACCCCACTGGGAATTCAAGAAGGATGAGGAATTCTATTATAAAATTCGTGAGAAAGTGTGAGGGGCTTTTCAGAGACTTTTACCCTCTTCTTTTTTTCACATCTGCGAGAGTTGTATACATATATAATTAGAGTTGAGTTGTAAATAAATTCATATAATTTTGTTCACACTTTTTATGATTGGATACAAAGAAAGATTATTCCTGGATAAATTACATTAAAGTAGAAGATAGATAACAGCTTTAAAAGATTTTACAAGAAAGAAAAGCTGCATCTGAATGATGATTTGCGTACACCAGAGATTCTGAAATTTGAAGAAGTTCCTGCAAACAAAATAATGATGCATTTCCATTAGTTAGACGATGATTGCTCATCTATACTTAAATCTTGATGAGCGAAAAGGGGTTGTTTATGGAAAAGCTTGTATACATACTCAACTTATTTGTATACCCTGCGTACTTAGGATAAAATAAATGTGAAATACTTGAGCATTGAATCGACTTCGCATTCGCATCGTTAACTCTGAAATTACATAACCATATGTGGTATATCCCTAACCTATTTTTTTGTATGAGTTTATCAAAGTTTAAAGTACTCATGAGTGATTTTTTCTTTCCCCATTTTGTTTAATTAACAGACTGGAATGGATAAACACGTACAGCAACTGAAAGTTATCTTTGATTATACATACTTTTATCTTTTTTTTATTTTTACCTTTTATAAATAGAAATAATTTTAAGGGAATTCATAATTAAATACTAACGATAGTAATGGAGTTATTATCGGAAGTTTTTGAAGTGAAATTTTAGGGAATTTTCTCCTTAAAAAATAACTGCTAAACAGTTAACGCTCCTTGAGATAAGGAAAGCGGGAACTTGTAAATCAGGGGATAGCCCGATGAAAATAAAATATATATTTTATAAGATGAGTAAGAACAATATATGTATCTCAAGCGAACTGCGTAAATCAACTGCTTTGTAAGGTATATTGTAGTGGGGCTAATCCCTGAGGGTCAATTTTGCTACTGACTTATCACTGGGAAGATATACTTCAACATGCAGAGATTCCTGCTCCCACCCTAAAATTTCCACGAATAATATACATGAGCACAAATCACATTGTAATCCTGCACCCCTAACTATATATACATCCATTTTCTATTATATATCTTTTCACACGCTGTATTTATACATATACATATCGCACGTCCACGATTAAAGTGGCGGATCTAGATAGGGATTTACATGTAATAGCCGTCACTTTAATCCTGTACGTGCGATATGTACTAAGCTTCTATTATTTCTTTTCTTTTTACATTTTAAGACAAATATAGATATCAATTATTATTACAATGACTGATAATTTGTATGAAAATCGGATACTTCAAATGTCAAAAATAATCATAAATAACATTTAATTAAATTTCTCATGTAAAAGCGTATGAATTTATATGACGGCACATATGTTGTGGCGGGTATCAGTTATGACCTTTATGACAGACTAGGATAAAATATAGCTCGTATAACATTAATATATAGTAATGATAATTTGCCATCAAATTGCAAAGTAATATTATTGCATTGCAATGCTGAATATGAGAAAAAAAAACAGATAGAAACAAGCTAAGCAGATAAAAAATATTTAATTTGTTCTGTACAGATCTTCACTTCATCCAAGACGTATAGATAATATAAGGAAGCTTTCTGCATAGAACTAACATTTTGCTGTTGTGAAATGCTTTTGGTAGCATAGCTTTATGATTCAATACATGAATGAATACATAGCAACTGCCGAAAGCATCCTTTTGTATAAAGTTTAAACAGTGTTATTGGCCTTACTTGTAATTTGTAACGCAACTAATTTGCATACAAGTTACGAGGAAGTGAAATAAAAGCAGTTGCGAATACTTGTTGGCTAATTAAATTTCCCTTTTTAGCATTTAAATGTACGTCGTTGGTAACCCTTTGTCTTACAAGTCAATGAACTAAAGGGCATTCAAAATAATCCAAAATTGCCTTGATAATTCAATATGCAGAAATTCAGTGAATACTTTATTGCAATTTTAATGCTATTTTTTTTAAATTAACAGTCATATACCCATACCTACTTTGAAATATTTTTGTAATCCAGATGGTTAAAAGTATTCTGTTCAGAGTAGCGTTCTTTATCATAACAATACGTCTATTCCCTGCGGACGAGGTAGAATACAAAAAAATTCATATCTACAATAGCTTGTTTCGCATTTTCTATTTTTCCCTCAGAATTTTAACGATTCTCTCATTTTCATTTAGACATTCATAAACGTAAGTGCCCATATATGCACGTACCCTGTGCTTACCACTTATGCGGAATGAAAATGACTCAAAGTATGTTCATAATATTAGTATGACACAAGTACACACACTTATTAGTTGTAGCTTTTTCATTCCGGATGAGCGATGTTTATACATAATGTTCATGATATATAGGTACTCCAGTTGTTACTTTCCTATAATTGTCCCCATTCCTTCTATACACACCAGACACGAAAAGGAATATTAAGGAATATAATGTGGCAGCGAGTGCTCTTCAGGAAAAACATAACGATGGAATTTATTTGACACAAAACAAACGATATGAGAAAAAAGGCACATTGCCCTTTTGGGTTTCCGCCCCATCGTAAATGTATGAAGAATATATAGATATTACATAGGAATAAATGTTATTAAAGCAGAAAAGGATTAAAAGGGATGAAATCTTCACGTTCACTTTCTTGTGATATTTCATGTTGGTGGTTAAAATGCTGGAATATTCGTTTGTGAGACAGCATATTTTCAGCATATCTCATCACGCCTTTTTGACTTTTTAATTTTAGAAGTCGTGTATTAAAAATGTTCGCCACAAAAACAGACAATTAGAACCAAAACTCGTAGTTCAACAGAAGCATTATCAAAGGATGGCATTGCGATGAAGTATGTATTATCAAAGCAATATTTCATAGTCCAATTTTACCTTATTTTATACATATGCGAGCACCTTTTAGATGTTTAGGAACATATACCTAAAATAATTGAAAAGAAGACTATATATAACGATTTTCATGGGAATTCATCTTTTTTAAACGTTCCCGCATCAAATCCTGACAAAAGCAAAAGATCAAAAGGATGGTAAATATAAAATTGAAAGTTGAAAAAGGATTCTTGCGTATCTTAGGAGCGCATAATTCATCAAAAATCTTTTGTTTATCGGAGCGGTATACATCAGCCCTGAGTTTATACTGAAGTATCAAGAACAATTTGGAGAGTCCTTTTATGCTATACAATTCCTACAGATTCCAGTACAAGCGGTTGTTGCAGAACAACAAATCTGCAGATCGAGCTGAAAATATTGCAAGGAGCATATTTTGGGGTTTTGAGTGTATTGACTATAAAAAGTCTGAAGTAAAGATTTATAGAACTGTCTGTTTGTACGACAACCTTTATAAAAAGCCTTAAATTAAGAGAACGCTTTCTTAAACTCCTTATTTTCATTTCGATTTGGTCCTGATAAAAATCCCAGGATATTAGCTCTATATAGCCCTAGTTTTATTCTATCGCATACAATTGCTTTGAATAGACTGGTTGGAGGTAAAAGCTGTGTATGAAGTGTTTGAAATACACATAGCGTACATAGCTAAATACTAACCTGGCTGAGAGCGTATCCTTTGTTGGAATTTAATTTCAAAAGTGTTGCGCGAATGTGAATTGTGGGAATATTGTATTTGGTATTTTGCGTCAAGTATCCAGAAATAAGTGGTGGACTTGTTAGTGAAAACTGAGAAATTTTCCCTTGATGTTATATATGTGTACAAACCTATACGCTTGCACTAAGGGTTGGAGTATAGGAAATGTATTTGTGATGAATGTATGTAGAAGCGCGTGACTCAAAATTGATCTCCCACTGTGCTACTGATGGGAGGCTGATGAATCAATTTTACTCAACGTATATAGATTCAAACTTTCTATAGTATGTACATACATATAAAAAGGTATTTTTATGTCTTCATAAACGGTATATAGTTTTTATGCAAGTGTTTCTGTCACTTCTCTTCATTTTGAATAATTTCTGGATAATATCAGTATTTTATAGGTTTTAATTTATTCATTACTGTTTCATGTTTTCCTCTTTTCTCTATTTTATCGTATATTTTATAGCACTATTACCAGAATTTCAACCACTTTTTCTCGCATTTACACCAATTGGGGGTGAAATTGGAAGATGGAAAAATGTGAATTGCTGTGCATGGGAGGAAGGAAAAGAGAATCAGACAAGTTCACGTATCACCACTCCAATACGAGATGGCGATTTGTTTTTGGCATAGCGTGACAAAATACATCAACTTTTTTATATGTAAATCATACACCATGACAACTTGTCACGTGTTTCTTCGGGAAACGTGAAACAATATAGCGTGAAAAAAATCTGAAAGCTTTCAGGCTTGGTATGATAACTTGCGTACACACGATGTAATATTTATCTGTGGGTGGAGGATGGGTGTATAATATATTGAACTTGCTCAAATTTATATATGGCTTCCGCCTCAAATTGCTTTCGTTATGTTTGTGATAAAAAGCATTTCGTGCCACCCCCTTGTACAAATATAGAGAAGAAAGCTCAATATTTTGCTTTTAGTGCAAAAGTGAAAAGGTCAGCATGTTCTCAGGAATAATTCCAACTATATTCCTTTTATTATATAATATGGGGGAACCTGTTTGGCAGTCGAGCGCAATAG
>CAKKOB020000104.1:54699-95152 GCA_918844115.2 Phlebotomus perniciosus | reverse complement strand
TTCAGGCTCTAATATTGGGATTTCATCACCAACAACTTCCACTTCAACAGGCTCCTCAATCACTTCTTCAGTCACTTGTTCCTTCCCATCAACAATTTTCACGTGACGAATAATCTTCTTTCTAATGATTGTGATTATTTTGGTGATTTTTTGGGTGGCCGTTTCAGTTTCATTTTCATCCGATATTCTCTTTACAGCTTCGATTGGAGGTTCAATTTCTTGAGCTACATTGAGCTCAGGTTTTAACTCTGAGTCTTCCTTTTCTCTAATGATAACGATTTCCGGTTTAAAATCGGGAATGTCATCATCAATGACCTCGATATCCATTGGTTCCCTTACAATTTCTTCTGTGGTCTGCTCAATTCCATTTACAATCTTTATGCGACGTATAATCTTTTCTTTCATGATTGTGACGATTTTAACGACCTTTTCATGTGTATCTTTAACTTTTTGAGGAGTTTGTGGAGTGTCATCATCATCTGAAATCACAATTTCTGCATCCATCCAAGCATCAGCAGAATCATCCAAAGGAAGTCCTGCATATACTGGTTTCTCTGACTCAACAACTTTGGGTGTTTCCTCTGATGTTTCAGAAATACTCTGCTCCACTTGAGGGACGTGTTTCACCTGTATTTCCTCCATAGATCGATCATTTTCCGTGAAACTAGAGTCATTGGTCACATTTGCTGTATCTTTATCATCTATTGATATTATTTCAGGTTTATCTTCAACCAAAATAATATCATCATCATCCTGAACTTCTTGAGATGCAAATGAAACTTCATCAATTTGCTTGGGGATGGTTTCTGCTGAATTGAGATACAAATAGTAATTCCTCTCAGCCTCACTGATCGAGAGAACATCAAAGTGTGGCACTTCAAAGTGTGTGACTGTAAACTTCTCCGGGGCTGCGTCATCTTTCACCACCACAATTTCCTTGATATCCTTTTGTGTAGTTTTTTCCGATTTGCTAAATCGATAGAAATCTCTTTCTGCGTCTAAAAATGCATTGTAAGTCGCTGTATTGGCCAAATCGGCATGCAAATTTTGCAGAAAGGCCGATGTCTGATCTTTCACTGGCTGAACTACTTCCTGGTTGATCTCTTCAATCACTTCAGTGTTTTCAGATATTTCTTCCTTAGCTTCATCGGCAGTTAAAGTGAATTCTGCATATATTTCCGGAAATTCTACAATCATGAAAGGCACTGGATCTATAAAGATGCGCTGTGTCTCACGTTGTTCAATATAGCTGTCTATTTCTGGTACACTTTCATTTTGGCCCACATCCAAGTCCTCTTTCATCTGACCCACATTTATTTCTGGTGGCGTGGAATCTCTCTTTCCGAGATATACATCTTCCGCCTCACCACTTGAAGGCGTTTCTGCGATCACCGTGACAGTGTCATCAAATTGCACGGACTTCTTTCTCTTTTCCGTTGAAATGGTGGCGTCTAGAATTATTGGCTCCAACTCCACTTGATCTTCATTCCTCAAAAATGCCTCAGGGTTGACCTTGTATGATTTCGTTACAATGAACTCTAAATTTGTTGAGGTTCCCTCTATTTTCTCCTCATTGTTCACATCATCGAGTATTTTAGTGGATTCTGACTTTACTTCTTCAACAATATCACTGTCGATACTCCCATTGGCGAATTTTGTAGGAATTTCAGGCACTTCAAAGAGAATTGCCGGAGTGGTTTCTATTAATTCTGCAATTACATCTTCCACCTCCTCATTCTCACCATATGGAATTCTCGCTTTAATTATTTCTGGAGCATTTTGCTCAATGAGTGTAATTATGTCTTTATCGTGTATGGGTTTTTCCTCTTGAGTCACTTTTATTTCTATTGGTTCATCAATATGTTCCTCAATCACCGATTTCTTCCCATCTTCAATGACAATATTTCGAATAACATTAACTTTGTTGACAACGATTGTCCTCTCCACATTTTTTTCAGGGCTCTGGATTATTATGAACTTCCACAGAGGCTTTTCTGTTCCACTTTCAATGATTTCTGTGCAATATTCTGGGACATCCTCTGTCACTTCAACTTCTTCAGGAACCTCAATCACTTCCTCAGTAACATGCTCTTTCCCATCGATTATTGTCACATTTCTCAGCACTTTTGTCACATGACGAACAACTTTTCGCGTCGTTTGTTTCACAATAGTTTGAATGATGGAAGAGTCATCGTCATTTTTAATTTCTGGGAAGGCTTTTGAGAATTCCTCGAGATGATTCTTATGCACTAGGGTCACAGAATCATCCCTGAAGACAGGTATTTCATTACCAGTTAAATCATATTCGATTGGTTCCTCCTCAATTTCTTCAGTTACTTGTTCTTGACCATCGACAAATTTTACAGATTTTTTCAAGTGTTTCCTTTTAGCAAACACTTTCTTGTTGTCCAAATCAATAATTGATTGTGTCACTGTCGTTTCTTGTGGTTGTATCGTGGAGAATTCTTCTGTTTCCTCTCCCTCGGGAATAGAATCCAATTGATCACCATCCCATCTGTCCAAGGAGATTTCTTGGTTCTGATCTAGTGAAGAAGGCTCCTCGACACCTTCACCCTTTTCGAGAGTTTCATTTGACTGTGGTACTCCTCCAGTTTGTGGTACATTTATAGGAATTTCTGTTTTTTCGGGTTCCCCAATTATAACGGCATTTTTACCATCCGCTAAAGGTTCATCGTCATCAGAAAGCACAATTTCTGCGTCCATCCAGGCATTAGCTGTGTCATCCAAGGGAAGTCCTGCATATACAGATTTCTTAGGTTCCTCAAATATATTCACTGTTGGTGACTCCATAGATTTCTCTGGAATATCCAGTTGGACTTCTGGAACTTGCTTTATTTCATCTTCCACCACAGGTGTTTCGGCCGCTTTTTGCTTCCTGTCCTTCTTCCTCTTGGGTTTCTTTTTAGACTCTCCATCTTCTTCGGATGTCTCTTTATTAACAGATTCTGTGGCAGCTTCTAATGATTTTTTAGCAATTTCTAATTCAGAAATTGGCTTAAACTCTATTTTCTCCTCCACATACGATGTCACAATTTCGGGCTCAATATCAGGCACTTCATCACCCACAATTTCCACCTGAGCAGGTTCCTCTACAATTTCCTCAGTCACTTGCTCTACCCCATCAATAATTCTTACATGACGAATGATTTTCTTCTTTATTATCGTCACAAATTTGGAGATCTTCTCAGGGAGAGATTCTTGAGATGTCTGTTCCTCAGGTTCTACCTCTTCATCTGATTTTTGTATAGATTTTTTATCCTTCTTCTTCTTCGATTTACCTTTTTCTCTCTCAGATTTCTTGGGTTCTTCAGTGACTGGCTTAATCTCTTCCTTCACAGGAATGGGAAGCTCTTGAGTTTGTGACACTGCAATTACTGAAGACTCAACTTTATAATCTTCAACATGCGCTGTCACCTCAACAACCTTATCAACATTTTCATTTTTATCATTAAGTTCACCAGATTTCAAGGATTTATGCACTTCACCACTGAATTGTGAGATTGGCTCATGTGTATCCATTGAAATCTCAGCAGAAACTGGTTCACTTATTTTCAGTTCCTCCCCGATGACCACAATTTCCGTCTCGAGAATGGGAATTTCCTGCCCAGTCACTTCAATTTCAACAGGCTCTTCAATCACCTCCTCAGTCACGTGCTCTTTCCCATCAATAACCGTGATGTGACGAATGATCTTCTTGCGAATAATCGTAATGGTACGTGTGATGTGCTCAACGACTGTCTCAATCGGTGATTGTAATGCCACACCAGAGTCATCAATCTTAGTGTTTTCATCTACATACGTGGGAGTTTCCTCCACTATGACAATTTCTGTGTCAAGTGTGGGAATTACATCTCCCATCACTTCAACTTCCACTGGTTCCTCCACAATTTCTTCTCTTACTTGCTCTTTTCCATTCACAATTGTAAAATGACGAATGATCTTCTTCCGCATGATTGTAACAATTCTCACACCAGGTGTGGAAGAGGTCTCAATAGCCCCCACCACAGGTAATTCAGGAGATTTTTCTTCGGTCTTTTTCTGTTTCTTCGACTTCTTACGTGACGGTTTCTGAGGCTTTTGAGCAATAGCTAATTCAGGACGCTTCTCAAATGATTCTGTTGTCTCTTTAGGTGTTTTATTAGACTCCTTTTTGTCCTTCTTTCTCAAGGGTATTTCAGGTTTGACTTCATCAGTCTCCTTAATAGGTGGTGGTACTTTCTTCTCACCTTGATCCTTTAGATGACTTTTCTCATTAGGTTTCTTCATCGTGATATCTTCTTTAGTTAGTTCCGAACTAGAATCAGAATCGGTCTTTCTGATTTCCCTGTGCTCTGCGACAGGTAATGCCAGACCAGGTGTTCGTGATGGCTTGTCATCTCTTCGTGTGACAGTTTCGTCAAAGGAAGGAGACCACTTCGTTTGCTGCATCTCACTGGATGGCTGGAAACTCTTCTGTTCCATCTGATGCTTTCTCTTTGGTGGTCTCGGTGACCTCGATCTGGGTACTTCAACAGCCTCAGCAAAAGGATACATCCCTACAGTGTTTGTCACAGTATTCGTGGGCATTTCACCTGCCTCCAAACCCCTCAACACATCGGCATACGTTGTGTTACCCGGACACCAAATGGGACTCCGCGAACGAACTCGTGGAACTGAACTCGTCGCATCGAGGTGCCCAACATTCACTGATGATTGCGCTCTATTCGGGGATCTCGATTGACGTGATATTTCTAACACTTGCGTTTTCTGCACAACTATTTCTGGCACAATTTCCGATACAGTGTGATTCACCTCTTTCTCACTCTCCTCCACAATTGGCATTTGCTCAATTGTGTCCACTTTTGCTTGCTCTCTTGGCAACACTTCTGCCGGCACTGGCTCAATTGTTTCCTCACGCATCACCATGGATCCCTCGTGGGTCAGGAAGTCAGTTGGCTGAGGCGCTGCCTTTTGCCACACCAACTCCTGTTTCTGCTTGCGTCCGAACAGGACATCGGCATATGTCGGTCTCGGTGCAGATTCCCATCCGACCACCACTGGTAAATTAATATAGGGGTCCAGTTGGCGTATCAGCGTGATGAAAGAGTCAATTTTGTGTTGACTTCCTTCAATGGAGGTCCTCAGTGCCTAGGTTGATGGCATACAACCATGTCAGTTATTACAATCTTGCAGAAGAATGTGTAGATTTGTATTTTTTGATAAAGATAAGATATTATATAG
The DNA here is from genome assembly GCA_918844115.2 of Phlebotomus perniciosus. Taxonomy (NCBI): domain Eukaryota; kingdom Metazoa; phylum Arthropoda; class Insecta; order Diptera; family Psychodidae; genus Phlebotomus; species Phlebotomus perniciosus. The sequence goes on along the minus strand of CAKKOB020000104.1, from coordinate 89,911 downwards.
AGACAGAATGTTTGATGAGACGATTTATATTATATAGTTCTTGCGATAAACATAAAGAAACTGTGAAATAATTTGTGGCTGCGAAATAGCAATTTGATGGTGATTGAAGATATTGCCTGCCTCCCAGTATTATTATATAGATATTCAGCTGATTCCACGGATGCAAATCGCATGATACGACAGAAACACAATTAAAAAGAGGAAAGCATTGAGATGTTGATAAGAAATGATATTTTTTATTATCTCTTGAGATAATTTTAGGTGTTTGGCATTTTGATTGTTTTTGGTTTAAAAGTGCTACACATTAAGGTTTTTTTTGAATAATAATAATATAAAAAAGAACATTTTGTTGATTTACTTGAATTAAAGAAAAAATAAATAGAGACTAGCAATTGATGAATTATAATAAGAAAATCCACTAAAGCTAAGTATCAAGAAGCATTTCAGTATCTGGTGTTCCACGCTGAATCAACAGCTTGATGCGTTCATTGCGAGCACTAAGCTTAATTTGGACAGATTTTATACGTTCCCGACATGCCTAGAGACACCATATTTAAAATGTATCGATTCGATATTACACCCAAAACCAAATGACAATGTTAATGTTCATTACAATTAGTGTGAGAGAGGATATTTTTTGGAAAACATAGGATAGAGTGAGACATTGACCCAAAATATATCACCATTTCGAAAACACATTACACGTAGGTCATTCAGGGCAATTTTTATCCGTTTATTTTTTTGTAATTACGAAGAGACGGGATTGTTGATTGAGAGGGATTCAAGTGCAACAAAAAAAAATATATAAAAATTTAAGATAAAAAAAAAATAATAAGAAATAAATTTGTGGTAAGAAAAACCTATGTGTTTTGTGTAAAAGTGTTTTAACTATAGAGACAGAAAGTCGTAAATTTCAATTAAAAATCACATTTGATTACCATTACCAAGTTCATTTGTGAATATATAAGCTCTGAGATATTTCATTAGGAAGTGAAAAAGAATAATTTAATTAATTTAATATATTGTGATCTATACTTGAATTTTGTAATTTTCCAAAAGAAAGGATGAATCATTACTTTTTCTTGATCACCTCTTAACTACAGTAGTTTCTAGCTGATATAATAACTGGTATTGCATTTTATGTGTTTCCACCACCAATATAGTGCAGAAGAATCTCAGACCCAAGACATGAAAATGTAGGATGGAAATATTGCGCACTTCTCATCGCTATAACCACGATTTGCACTATTTTCCAAATGCAAAGTGGATTAAAAAACACATTGAATATTATAGTTCTAATTTTGATGCATTATTTACTTCTCCAACTAATTTTAGAATATGTCGAAATGGTTAAAAGTCCAAACAAAATTAATCCACTTTGCAAATGAGGACAGAAAGGGAAGATTTTTTCGCAAGAAAATAATCTTCACACAAAAATTCATCAATAATCCATTCAAACTCTTCATGATCTTGTTTCAAAAGAGGCATAACAATGAACTAGTCACGTGCTATTGCAATCAAAATAAACAATAAATAAGAAATTAAATAAATATAATTTCATACTGCGTGAGAGATTTTTGTGATTATCTTTCAACTAAAGTCTTTTTTTTTTTCTTTCAATTTGAGGCGAAAATGATTTGTGATGTGTGTGTGTGATGAAAAAAGAAATAGGTATGTAAAACTCACCTGTTCCTCTGCAGCTGCGCGATCTCGTTCATGTGCCAAATAAGTTGGAGACAAGATGTGACGCAGTTGCTGCTCCTCGTGAATGACTTTCTGACGCAGGGATTGAATGTTTTGTTGATAGAGATCAATCTGATTGAGTGTCTCTTCAATTTGGCGCGTTCTCTGTCTTATCAGATCACGCATTTCATCCAACTGCACCATAATCTCACTGGCGACCTCAAGAATTTTCGAGTCAACATTGGGAAGTTCACGGAAGTGCACCTGTAGAGAGTGAAATAAAAATTGTGGTAGATAAAAATAAAGATCTCACGGTAAACCCCTTTCTGCTATTTACTTGTAGTTTCTCGATGGACATGTGAATTTTGGTCTTTTGCGTTGATATATCGGCCAATGTCTTCTCGTGTATTCCCAATTGATCACGCAGGGGTTTCTTTCGCTGCTGCGGTGACTCAAGCTGGCTCTTGGTCTTATCTATCCACGCCCGAACCTCTTTCATCTTCCGCTCGCATTGCTCCCACTCTTCACATGTTTCCTGCAATAGTCCATTCCTCTCCAAGAGTCTTCCCTCGACAACAGCCTTTGAGTCTTCAGCCTCCTGCAGTTTATCCCTCAACTCCCCAACAGTTGTCAGTTCAGAGATCTGTTCCAATTCACGATCCATCTCGCTGAGGTTTTTATTGATGGGCTTAACACTCTTTACCGCTACCGCATAATCGGCCGCTTTCTGCCGTGCCTGCTGCAGAGTCACAATGTCCAGAGGTTCGGCTAGGAAGTATCCTTTCTCCTTCACCCAATCCATCACTTGCTGATACAGGTGCAGGAATCTTGACCATCCGTCCAATGTGTTCTCCACCTGTTTTCGCTTGTCCGCCAGCAGGGCTCCAATTTGATCCAACTGCTTTCCCAGCTGATCGACAGTCGCCTCAATGAGCGCCTTCTCCTCCTCATTCTGACTATGATCAATTATCACTTGGCCATTTTTGCGCACGTAGTTGAGTCTATCACCGATTAGAACATGTTCCTGGTTCAGCTTCTGCAGAATATCTTTAAATTGAGCAGGATCCAGTTCGTGATTGTTGATTTTGTCTTCGGCCCCCTGGATCCACTTTTGAATTTCATCGACATTTGTTAGGTATTCCGATCGCACGGTGCGGGCCTTCTTGAAGTCTCTCATCTTGTCCTCCATCGCCTCGTGCACTTGCTCGAGCATGAGCTCCAATGTAGCCAATTCCTGTGCAATGTCCGTGGGAATGAAGTTCTGGGAATTTATATAATTGTCCCTTAAGTTTCTGATGAACTTCTTCACGTCTGTATCCTTATCGTTAAGGGTCCTTCTTAAATCCCGCAAATTACTTTCAGTCTGATCGAGATTCTCCCCAAACACATAGAAATTCACAATACGACTCTTCAATTCTCTCAGTTGATTCTGCAAATCGACAATGTTCAAATACTGCCTCTTTATCCACTCGAGAGCTTCCTTATTCTTGTTCACGCGATCCTTAATCGTCTTATGAAGTCTGCAATGAAATTTAAGAGAAAAACCAAAAAATATAAAAACAAGCTCTTGAACGCTAAACCTCTCTTGAGCCACTGAAAATCACTGTTTGTCTACTCAGTGCAAAATGTGTTGTGTTTTTAGTGGCGATCTCACACAGAATTCGAGAGAAATTTCAGCGAAGAAATCTGACGTAATGCGTAAAATTGTATGTGCAGATCTCAGATTCTATAAATATAAATTTTTCTCTACTACCTAAAACCACTATATCGCAATTATTGATGTTAGACAAATTGTTAAAGAAATTCCTCGTCGGAAAAAATTTGCCGATAGATTAATATTGAAGAATTCTACCCGATAAAAATACTCGTGTAACACATCATAAATGGTCTCGAACATTTTTGATAAAAATACCTCGAGGAAGCGAAATCTAAGCGTGAAATAATTCGTGATTTAATCGCATTTAAGATACCATCATTAATCCTTATTATCAAGAAAAAATATGACCCCTCCTGGATGAGTGAGAAAAGTGAGCAAAAATAGAAACAACCATGTATAATAATTTGTGCCGAATTCGAACTCATAAAAGCTCTACAAATATTTTCAATTAGATGGACTATAAGAACCGCAAATTGTAACGTGGATCCTATTATATAATTGCGAGAAGATATAGAGTCCATGAGGTAGAAACCTTGTTGAACACGACTTTTGCACAGATTTATTTTGCACACTTTCACTTGAAGCTCTCAGACTATTTAAACGCTCAAAATGTATTACAACGCTGTCCTTAGATTATTATTATGTGCTCCAGTGATGTCTTTCAAACAATTTCCAGCCATCCAGTTTGATTCGCGTCAGAATACGTTATGAACAAATCTTTTTCTCAGTCGCAAGTCCGCCTCAAGAGCACGAACCTCCCATCGTCGCCCAATCGTTCTGGTGGTCTCATATAAAAATATATTTATTTTAAATATTCGGCTTTTCTTTCCTCTTCTTTAATTGTGCACAGACTTTATTAATAGATCCCATACACAACATGGTCCCACATTCTCCCCAGTGATCGCACACTTTTTCGCTCATTCCTCTCTTAAAATCTCAATGGAGAGATACAGTAAGATTTGAGCATGTGCAAAAAATTCCCGTGACTCAAAACTTTGTGCAAATTTCAGGGAAATAATTTATTTCATCCGCGCACATCGCCATCTGACTAACAAAAATAAGCAGACTAAATGTAAAACATGGAAAGTTTAACTGACAATTAAATAAATGAAAATCTTTTACCGAAAAACTACGTTGGATCTTTAATTATTATGACTAATTTATGTTAGTCCTATGTTAGTCCTTCATACATATATACCACAAAAGAATCAATCAAATCATATAGATATAAAGAAACTCTCCTAATCTCCAAGCAGAAACCCAGAATTCTATTCAAGAAATGTGATCATCGACAATTGATTTCAGTGCTTTGCTATATATACATCTATTTGCTTATTCGCGTGAAGAAGCCCACTGTGTATGTGAATGTCAGTGGCACTCATCATTCTGTTTTAGCATCACAGTAAATATTGACTTTGGAGATGGCGATTCACTTTCAGCGGATTCTCATGTTCGATAGCCACACTCTCATCGTACATAAAAAAAATATGTCGAATTTGCATGAGATCATACCCAATTTTTAACACCAAATGCTCACTACTTTATCTCTCTATATATATTATCGTTAAAACCATCAACTTTTGAAATTTTAATTTAAAAGATGAAATAACTCACGTTTTATGCGACTCATTCAATGTCTTCACCGTGTCCTCGACACTCTTAGCGCATGCAGGATTGACTTTCTGCAGCAAATCATGCACTGTGTCCGCCAATTCACCCAATTCCTCGCAGAATGGCCGACAGCTATCAATTTTTGCTGCAAGATCCTGTTTTTTTACAGTGGAAAAGTTCATAAAGAGAAAAGAAAATAGCACCATAAAACACCTTTTCATGCCTCAATACGCTCATAAGAATGGGTCAAAGCTAATTTCCACATTGAATGGATCATTAAATTTCCAATTAAAGTCAGAGTGACGATAAACATTATTACCAGATATGGTGTGTTTTCTCACCTGAAGTACTATTTCACTATCCTCGAGTTGCTTCCTCGATCGTACAACAGGATCGAGGAGCTTACATTGCTCCCCGATGTGGGTCAATTGAGTGTCCAAAGAGTGTGCCTTCTTGTCCAGTTGCTCCCAGTTATGCAACAGTGATTCAATAAATTCTTTTCGACGCTTCAAATCCACAATCAAATTATTCCAATTTTCATTAATCTTGCTCTGTTGCCGCTCAATCTTGTCCAAATTATCTGCATCGGCGAATCGCTTGATGATTTGCGCCTTCTCATTTAGGGCATCAACATCAACTGATTTAGCCTGCAATTAAAGACATTATACAATTTAGAGAGAGAAAAGGAAAAAAACAACTTCAGATAAGATTATTCTTTCTATACAATCTTTCGGAATGTGTCGATTATTATTCACAAAGCATTTACTGAATATTTCAATCGTCTCTCGGAGAAAAATCTCTTTTTAAACCTTATTAATAAAAGAAAACACTCTCAACTCGAGCGGGAAATTTCTAACTCAAAATAACTAGAAGTTCTTCTTCTAAATACCTAGTATTCAGGTACATAAATCCCCTAAAACACACTTTTTTGGCAAATTGCCGGTTTACTACTAAACACTTCTCAGCAAATTGACCGTCTGAAGCCTACAAACCGACTAGCCTCATGAGCGAACTCTTGCGATTACACGATCACTAGCACACTGAAAAGTTGAAAAGTGTGTGACCAAAACATGAATCGAATGAATTCTTTTTCAACAGGCATTCTCGCGACAAGTCGTAATAATTTTCAGATGTGTATTCCAATTTAACATTGTATTATATTTATCAGAAAAGAAAACGAAGGCAAAAAAACTCACACATAGTAATTCAAAATGTGCTACACATCAAAAGACCGGCCACTTTAGCGCACTGAAGGTGAAGACACACAGATGACATCATAGATTATTTTCGCCTCATGGAAGTATTAAATTATCATTTCTCGAATAATTCCACAGAGCGACAAGACGGACTGTTTAATCTATGTAATAAGACGCATTTCACCACTTTTATTGCTTTAATCGCTTTAATCAATACCCCAAAGTGTATGATCTCTCCATTCAATTAAATCATCTGAAACACAATTGATTCCGGTTTAACCTGCAACTTAGGGCACCCTCACCTTTTATCAACCTCATTTAAATAAACTTTTTCAGGTAGAACAAATTGCAAGAGGTGAATTTGTTGTACTGGTGAGCAGAATAGTTAATGACCGGAACTAATTGTGTGAGTGTATCTCTTTGAAGCAAAAATAAAATACATACTGTAGGAAGCATTTTTTCGTCACAGCAAGGGGTCAAGGTGACGAACACCAAGAACACATTGATTTTGTTAATGACTACATACATCCAAGCTAGAAAAGAGTATGTATATTTCGCTTTCTTCACTTGGTCAGATAATTCGAAGGAAGGATTAATTTGAAGGAATATTATCCAAATTCTTTGCTTGTTTTTTCACATTTCTCGCCAAAATAACAAGAATAAAAAAAAACGAGAGATTAAATCCTAATGAATGCTTTCGTGTCTGCTTTAATTAGAAAGTGTGAATAATAAAGACTACTAATTCGTTATCGAGCGGTTAAAGAAGACTCATTTGAAGATAAAGATTTTTATAAAATCCTTTGCAAATTGATTAGAAAAATTTTAAAATATTACCGTATCGTTCAGTACATAATACAAAATAAAGTGTTTTAATAATTTTTGATAAATATAATAAATGTTTTACACAACTGAATCTCTTTTAAAACATAAAAACAAATTCTTTGAGTTTGCATCACATTGTAATCAACAATATCCGCAAGAAATAAACCAGGAAAATTACAAGCATTAAAGCATTGTCATATTACTGTTTTTAAAATTCCAATTATATATATAACATTGAGGTAATTGAACTTAAATAATCAAAAATACTATAACTTTTAATCTATAGTACATAGCAAAATTCTATACCTACTCATCACTTTCATTGCAGAATTCATAAAAACCAGAAATAACAAATATGAGTTATTGAAAACAAACATTGGTGAGCAGAACCGATTATTAGATAAAACAGATAAAACAGATAAAATGACGATGAATAAATGCAAACGGAGTTAAAAATAGTAATAAAGAAGGAAGGAAATTGGAAGAAAAACTCACCTGAACGTCATTTAGCGCTTGGTTGACTTTCTGTTGAATAAAATTGAGCGCCCCTAAATTCTCAACAGTATCTTCCGGTGATTTGAATCTCGTGATTAGATTATTCACTTTTTCGTAGCATTCACAGTACTCCTTCCACAACTTTAAATTCTCTTCCAGATGATTCTGGTGGGACTTTGCAGCATTCACGGTACTTTTAAACACTTGCTTATGATGTTGCAACTCCTTGGATAAATCATTTTGCTCTGAATTGTTCAGCGATGACCAAATCTTATCGGCTGCGTCTTGAATTTGCACAGTCACCAAGTCAGTCATCATAGGCTCTGTACCAAAGAAGAGCTTATGCTCCTCTAAGTCACCAGCGATGTTCTCAAAATTGATGCCGTGCTTGCTGTTCTGTAGACGAACTTCAACCTCTTCCAGCCAACTGTTGAGCTTCGATACGTGCAACAGGTAGTCGAGTCGATACTTTTTGTTATTCTGCAGATACTCTTCGCGATCGTTTAATTCCGCCGGCAAGGTCGTGAGCAATAGACGACTCTCAGACAACATTTCCAGCAACGATCCCGGCAGACCCACCTCATTTAGTGCCTGATCGTTGATCTTTTGAATTTCGTCGAGGTGCTTCTCAATCTTCTTACGCAAGGTATGATGATTCTGGATTTCTCGCTCCACACAATTAGGATCTCTGTTCAGGAGGGGTCGAGATTTCACAAGAGTCTCATTCTGATGAAGCCAGTCTAGGAGTGAGCTGAGATCTGATTGCATTTTCTTATGCTCAGCTAAGGTGTTTTCATGTTTCTGCTTTTGGCTTTCAATCAACTTCCTAAGGTTCTGAAGTTGCATTTTCAGTGACTGAAGTTGTTCGGTGATACTGTTGCGATCAGCTGCTGTTCCCTCAGACGCTATTTTATTACCCTTATCCGCAGCGGATGCCAAAATCGCCTCACACTCCTGAATCTTGAAAATGACTCCATCATATTGAGAAATTTTGTCTTCAATGGAATCGTCAGACTTTTCAATGTCCGACACAACTCCAGTGTACTTCTTGATAAAGGTGATAATCTCATTCACAAGAGCAATAAATTGCTCACGAAGGAGAAGAAGTTGACGCAGGCGAGCCAATTGATCCTCAATTAGCTGAATCGTATCATCTTGTTGAGTCACAAGAGTATGTAATTCAGGCAGATTTTCCACCTGAATCTCCCCAATTTTCGCTTTGCTGTCCTTCAGATCGTTTAAGATTTTCTCATAAGATTGCAAGAGTTCCTGAACATCCTCAATTCTACTCCCCACAGGCTTATTTAAGTTCTTAATCTCTGCCTGAATGAGACCCATAAATTGGATATAATCAGTGACCTTTTGCTTGGCTTCCAAGTACTCTTTAATGTGTCTCTCCAAATACTTCAGCCGATCATCAATCAAGTTGGAGACTTTGTCAAAACGTTCTCGTGCACCCTTCATTTGATCTGAAAGCTTTTGTTTGTCTGAATATGAAAGCGATGGAGATATTTGATTCGCCTCTTCTGTGATATTGGTAATTGTATCCCGAACTTCTTTTGATTCTTTCGCCAGATTTTTATACTTGGCTAATTGCTCCTCCAGTGTGGGTAAATTGGTTGTCCTCAGCGCATTTGAGGTGCTTACTTCCGTCTCACTCAGCCAAATTGTCACTCCTTTGAAGCTATCCTCGAATTTTTGACGATCCGGTATGAGGGCAGACAATTCATTCACCTTATTCGACACATCCTGCTTAGTTCCATCGAATTCATCACGAATCTGCTGAATTTTCCTCTTTAGCAATTCTGTCTCATTCTCCGGAGCTGAGCTAATCAATGCCGATGACTGTTTATCCAGATCGCTTAATACGCCATCCTTGAAATCTTTTAAATCACCCTCGTGTTTCTTGTACTGGTGTAATTTTGTTTCAAGATCACCCACAAATAGTGGATTTTCTCTCTCAATCGCGAGTTTATTGGCTTTAAGCCACTCACCTGCCTTCTCGAGATTCTCATCAATGACCTTACGGAGTTGAATTTCCTTTCCACAGCTGCCAATTTCCGCCTTGAGGAGTTCCTTGAGTTTTAGCTCATCGGCTTTAAGATTTTGAATCTCAGTTTGAAGCTGTAGCACTTCAATAGGCTCTAATTCAGACTGAATATTGTTGAGTCTTTTCTCAAGTGTCTCAATGATGGGTTGCTTCCCTTCTGCTTGTTTAAGTTGATTCTTGAGGTGAGCCAACTTCACATCGGCATTATCACCCTTACCTTCAGGACTCGTGAGTTCTTCAATTGAGGATTTGATCCAATTGTGGCAATTATCGATGTCATTCTTGAGATTTTCCAGACCCTTATTAGTGGACTCAATAACTTGGATCTTCCTATTTATCCTCTTGGAAATATCATTGAATCGTCTATCGATACCCTTGATTTGTTCCTCAACTTGCTGAGCATCCAAATTGCTTATCACCTCGATGGTTTTACTTGCTATATCCTTGAAAGTGGCCAATTTTCCCGGACTTGCTGACTCAAACTCATCCTTAATCTTTTGAATTGTGGCCAATTTCTGGTTACAGCTCAATCCACTGCCACTGTCGAGGACATCCATACGCTGAATGAACTCATCAATCCATCCATGAGTGACTTGAGTACATTTGCGATATTCATCAATGACACCTTGATCGTCCTTCTTTTTCGCAATCGCCGCCATCAGGTCATCCTCCAATTTGTCAAGACGGTCTTCAATTTTGGTTGTCTCATCGTCACCTTCAACTAATTAAAAATTTATTAGGTCATCAGTGAAACATTCACGAGGTATTTAACACTAATATAGTCAATGAACTTACGTGGCCCTGACATTTCCGTGAGAAGCTGCGATCTCTTGTCGCCAATCGCTGTTAGTAGATCATTCATAGAGGCCAGTTCCTGCTTCGCACCGTCGCTACGCAACTTGGATGGTCGAGACAACCAATCGGATACAATAGCCTGTTGTTTGTTAATCCAGTCGTCTAGCTCGTTCCTCTGCTTCTCCAGCAACTCCAATTCCGCGATTGCTTTCACGAGATCACCCAAATATGTTTGAATCTGGAATGATATATAATATGTAAAATAAGCAAGAGGCGTCTAAGAATTGCTTTACAATCTCACCTGATCAAGCTGGTCTTCGAGCTGAGCTCGCACTTTAAGCTCCTTCTCGGGAATTGGCTGCATTGCTGTCTCAATTGGAGAACTTGGACGACTAATACTTGCTGTTGCGGACTCACAGGCTGCCACAGCGGTGGCCAAACGTGCCTTTTCCTTTTGAAGTCCATTGTAAAGCTCCTGTGCAAATTTCAGTTGACTTTTTGAAGTCTCAAGATCGATGGGAACTTCTTCAGGTGGCATGATTGCTTCATTCTTAATCAATTGCTGCTGAATATCCTCCAGGGTATCTTCATATTCTTTAAATTTCGCCATACTCTCCTGCAACCGCTTCTTGATCTGAATCGATGTCACTAGGAGTGAGTTGTAGCTGTCCTGGACATTCTTTAAGTGTGTTTCAATTGTGTTCTTTATGTAAGGATTACAGTGTTCATAGCGACTTATTTGGTTATTCCCCTTCGCTTTGAGATCATCCAAATTGGCCTGATACTTTTGAATTTCATCCAAAAGAATTTCATGCTGATTTAATTGTTCTTGAGTTTGCTCGCGGTTTGTGATGTACAGAGAATTGTGCGCCATGAGTTGGAAGGATACCTGAAGTAGCCACTTCTCAGTCTCCTGTAAGCTTTGATGGTAAGATAGATAATCATCAATTTCAGTCTGCAATCCATTTATAACAGAGTCACATTTAGCATTCAGATGATCCCAACGAACAACCAAACGATTGGTTTCTTCAATTTCATTGGGGCTTTTTGACCATGAGCTTAACTCTTTCGCCTCACATTTGATAAGATCGAGATCACTTCGCTTTTCTTGAACATCTCCCTTAATGTTTTTGAATCTCTCTTGAAGAGTCTTCATTTCACCAAGATCACCTCTATTTTCCATATTTGCATTAAGAATAGCTTCAACATCAGTGATCCATTTATCAAATTTGCCCTTAGCATCTCGATAGTCCTCCCATCTCATGAGATTGCTCTTCGCCTTAGCAATTCCATCATTTACGTCACGGTTCAATTTGTCCCACGACTCCTGAATTTTATCCATCTCCATCTGAAGCTCTTCTTGTCGCTCAGACGGTGTAACATTCATTGTTTTAGTGAATGCATCTTGCACAATTACGAACAAGGATTGTCCTTCCGGGATACGACTATATACATTGTTGAGGGAGTTGAGATTTTGCCGAGTCGCAGCTTCATTTCCAACCACTGTACACTCTATGATTGTGCTCTCCTTGCCAGCAATCCACTTCTCCATCTGCTCCTTGTAAACTAGGAAGTTGGTCTGATCGGCTAGACATTTTTCCGCTTTGGAAACAAAGGCTAAAAAGAGGAAAGACATAATATATTTCTGAAGAGTCATACCGTAGTGATTAGCTGCTGTGAAGAATAGAAATAAAACTACAGATCGATGCTCCCAAACTGAATTATGATAACTATATAGGGATCCCTTAAAAGTTAAATGTGTTCAATTTGGTAACGTCAAGATGCAATAACTTTTTTTATTTCCAATATTGGGGAGACAATAAGTAAAACACTCACCTTGAGCTGAGTTGAGAAGATGAGAGTATTTTCCTTGGAGATCAACTGTTTTGTCTCTCACCCAAATACAAGCACTCTGTTCCATTAAGTTCTCACAGCAATCACTAAGATCATCCATGTTCTCTCTCTGGCTCTGTACATCTTCAAGGATTGTCTGCAATCAAGGTGGTGCATGCAAAGAATTAGTCACAAGACAAAACGCCATATAGTGTACTACAAATCAACTTACCTTGCAGTTGGCCAAATCACGCGTAGTTATTTCTCCACCTGTCTCAATCTGATTGATCTTTGCCCCATATTCTTGCAACCATTTGGCAATTTGATCGGATTTCTCAGTGAACTTATTCCACGTGGCAATGCAATTGGTCAATGCATCATGGGATTGTTTCGTGGTGAGCTGTAGACCATCCCAGTCGCTCTTCAATTGCTTGATCTCCTGATTAATCACATCCTGACCCTCACGGCCACTAGTTGCGATAACATGGCCACTCAATTCAATGGTGTTCTCCATGAGAATTTTCCCCTCGGGCTGAGATAATTCGATTTCACGCAATTTCGTCTGCTTATCGAGGAGCTGGGGTTTGTCACCATGAGAATCTGAGCAATGCTGAATGTCCATCTTTGTCTTGCGAATCCATTCGGAAATTTCTCCATAGGCAAGTTTGTAGTTTTCATGGTATTTTACTTGATTTTCAAGATTCTCAATGTTTTTAGCAATCACCCCTTGACAATTCTCAAAGCGTCTCAAGCAATCTTCAAATTCCTTCTTATCCAGACTTTGATCATCCTTCAACTTGTTCTTGATCCTCTCAATTGTGTCAATGTATGTCATCATGTCCTTCTGAAGAGTACGATTCTTTTCCAAGCACGTTTTCTTTTCGCTTAACTCATTCAAATAAGCATCTGAGAGCTGCAAATTGGGCTCCACCTCATCGAGCCACTCATTGAGTATCTTAATCAATTTCGTCACATCATCTAACTGTGCCGCCCGATTTGTCAACTTTTGCTTAATGTCACCAATCTCAGATATTAACTTTTCAAACTCATGTTTGAGATTTTCAGTGTTCTCTTGAATCTTGGCCGCACCATTAATCTCCGTATTCATGATCACTTTCTCTTTCAACTCAATTGTATATCTGAGTTTATTCTGACCTTGCTCAAGCAGCTGCTTAATATTCTGAATGGTGTTGAGCTTGTGATTCACCTCAGCAATTGTATTAGGTATCTCCAAGCATTCATTTAACTTGTCATGAATTGCCTCCACCCAGTCCTGACATTCACCATAGAGGGCTTGGTGTTGCTGATGCTCCTGATAGTGCAACTCAAGTCTTCGCATCACTTCCTTGGCTATAGAAAGCAATGCATTGTACTTCGTAGTGAGTTGCGTCACACCATTGCTAATTCGCGTATCAGCACAAATTTCCAAAAGAGTCTGAGCCGTAATATTCAGTTGATCCAATTCACGTTGCCAATCGAATATAGTCTGCAGATGATTCTGGAATTGCTCCAGCACGTTTTTCTTCTCCTCCAAACTATCTTGCAGTTTATTATATGATTGCACAAGGGTTTCGGTCTTTGTGAGCCAATCGAGGGCCTCTTTATACTGATCATCGTATTCTGTCCATTTAACTATTCCTATCTCAAGTCTCTGCTTTGCCTTCTTCAAATTCTCTCTGTAAAATAATTAAGTTTTTGATATTAGGGAAAGATAATTATTATATATGCTTTAAATATATCATAATAATTATTATAAAAATATACTCACACAAAGTTGTCAAATTCTTCCTGTAGAAGAGCCACCTCCTCCTCAATTATTTCCCGATCCGCTGGAACAACATTTCGACATGCAATTTCACCTTGTTCTAACACTTTGTTGAGTTTCTGAGTTCCTTCATCGTTCACCTCATTCTGTAGCAACCGAATTTGGCTAAGTTTGTTAGTCAAAATCTCTCTGTCGCCCACTGGCTCGGCGCTCTTGCTCAAACGCTCCTTCGCGTTACGCAACCACTGTGCGAAGTCATTTCCAGCATCAATCAGAGCCTGGTGATTATCAATAGTCTCCTTCTGCTTGTCATACAGATCTTTGGCCTGTCTGCTCAAGTTTTCATACTTGAAGGTAATCTCAGAAGCTGGAATAGCTTGCTGTAAATCTGATGCCTTTGACGTCACAGATTGAATCATTGGTTCAAATGACACAATATCCTGAACAATGTTGTTTGTCTGTCTGAGATTCGCCTTCCTCTCGCTCAATCCAGATGCCAAACCAGGTTGTCCTTTTTTAGATTTCGCCACCTTCTGTTCACACACTTGCTGCAACTTGGCCTCCCGATCGCTGATCCACTGTTGCAACTGTGAATAGCTGGAACTATAGTCAGCCCATTGCAAAAGACTTGTCTCCAAATGTACTTTAACCGTTGACATCTTCTTAACGAGACGATCCCATTCATTTTGAATTTCCTTAATCTGATTGTTGATCACGTCTTTGCCATCTGATCGGGTGCTACGAAGCACTTTTTCACCATTATTCACTGTAGTATGCACGAGATTTTGGCCTTCTTCACGGCGTCGAATTAAATCTGTGATCTGTTGTAACTTCGTTTGGAGTGTTTCCTTGTTAGAGCTGCTGGATGCTTCACTGCACTCGCGAATGATCTCTTTAGCATTCTCAATCCAATTACGGGCATTATTGGCACATTCATCAAACTCCTTGTGCTGCTCATAGTTGGTCTCCACTTTCTTGTAGACATCTTTAGCTAGATTCACTTGAACTTGGAAACGTGAATTGAGATGTCTCAATTGATTGTTAACATAAGTGTCTAGGTGAGAAGCCAAAAGGGGAGCTGCAGATTTGTTAAACCTCTCAATATCCTCTCGACCTTTTTCCAGTCTCTTCAGAATCTCATCCATTTCTTTAACTTGTTTCTGTTTCTCATGAAGAGTTGGAAGAAGATTCAATTTGTGATTCTTCACAAGGATATCAATTTGTTGGAGCCACTCTGAGAGTCTTTCATACTCTTCCTTATATTCTCTCCACTGGATGACTGTGGATTCCAGTTGATCCTTCTGTTGAGATATTTCTCTGAAAAGCGACTCAAAGTTTTCACGAAGTTCAGCGATATCTCGACGAATGACCTCTTGTCCTGGTTCCGAAGTGCTCGCAAGGACAACCTCACTAGTATGTTGAAGATGCTCCACAAGCAACTCACCCTGTGGCTGCTTATTGAGTAATGCCTCAAGAGGTGTCAATATATTCTCAATTGCCAATTTATCGCTCAGAGTTTGTTGCTTGAGCGATGGAAATTTATCTCGGGCTCTTGCCATCCAAGCTGAAAGATCATCGTAAGCTTCTTTATATAATCGATGATCGCGATATTCTTCCTCGCGTTCGATCATAAGTTTGTTCATTTTATCTGATAGCATATCAAATTTATCAAGAATTTGTTGCGCTTGATTAGCTGCTAAACTCTGTTGGCCACTTGCAATCATTTCCCGTGCTTTGGCTTTCAAAATATCAACATCCATTCTTTCAAGCCGAATTTTTTCTACAGCATTCTTAATACGCTCTAACATGGCACGTTTTTCAGTCATTGTGGCTTGATAGTCACACAACTCCTGATGAGTATTCTCCATCCATTCCACGGTTTTATTGACATTTTGCACCTCTTCTAGGAATCCTGACCACTGATTGATTGATTGGTCTAAAGAGGTCTTAACATCAATCATTCGGAGAGCTAATGTTGACCAGTCATCTTGTAATTTGGTGAGAAGCTTGTTGATCGCCTCATGACCAGCCGGAGCTGTATTAGCCAAGACATTCTGTGCCGTCTCAATGACAGATTGTACCTTTCCGAATCCCTCATCTTTGAGTAAGAGCAGATCCTGGATGGTTGCAAGCTTGTTCTCCAAGTCTTTGGGTGACGTCGCCGACAGGTCAGAGCAGTAGTCGAGTTTTTGCTTAATATTGTCGAGCCACTGGTTACAATCATTGAGTTTATTGTCGAATTCCTGATGACCAGACACATATTGCTGCCAACGAGAGTGAAGTTCTTTGACCTTAAGACAAACCTGCTGATATTTAAGGACTAATTCTGAGATTTGACTACTACGGGAACTTGCCAATCCTTTGTACAGAAACTGAGCACGCTCAGTAACACTATCAATTTCTAACTCTTTGGCCCGCACTTCACCCTGCAATTCTTTGAGGGCTTCCAATTGTTCAATTTTCTCGGCCTTGGTTGTCTTTAGATCAATAGCATGCAATTTACTATCTGTTCCAGAAATCCATGCAACACACTGGTCACGAAGTTTCTCATATTCATCCCATTGCTGCAGTTTTGCCATTGCATTATCAATGGCACTTTGAACAGAAGAAACCAACGCTTCCCATTCCTGCTGAGAATTGTCCACCTGCGCTTTCACATTTACTTGACCTTCTTCGGCTGTTCCTGGGAGAACTTTCTCACCCAATGAACGAATCTCATTGATACGACTCGTTTCTTCTGTATATTCTTGCTGTACTTTCTTCAGGCGATCAAGATTGCTGGCCAGTGAAACACGATCAACATCCAAGTCTCCCCACAGATTGACAGTATTATGGGCAGCTTCAATAAACTCTTGTGTATCCATCACGGCTTTACAGTACAACTGGTGATCATTAACGATATTTACATAGCTCTCCAAATGCTTTTGAGCTAGTCTCAACAGGTTATCATATCTTTCCTCGATTCCTTTGAATTGATTCTCAATATTTTCATTCTGCTCAGGCAAATTTTCAATCATATCTTTCAAATTAATCATTTCTGGTTTGTGATTTTGAATATCCATGAAATTATCGCGATAATTCTGAAGTTGAATCCTCTTTTCATCGAGAGTGGATTTCAGGATCAAATTCTCACTCATTTGTGCCTCCATATTAGTTAAATAGTCATCCAAATTCTGGGAGCACTCCTCAAAGCCAGACCATTTCGACAATTTAGTTTGCAGACCTCTCGTTAATGTTCCCAGATTATCAAACAATTTCTCCATTTCAAGCTGAAGTTCTTGAAGTTGTTCTCTGATTGTCTCACGACCCTCAAGAGCTGTTGTTTGATAGAGTTTCTCACCCAATTCTATTGTATTGTTCAGCAATAGAGTAGCATTGGTGTTTTGTGATAGAAGCTCCTGAACTCCATTGTATTTCACTAAGAGATCTTCCTGAGAACTAGCCGTTGATAAATTTTGACATTCTTGGTATTTCACCTGAGCAGAAGATAGCCAATCTGAACACTGCTTGTACTTGTCATTGAACACTTCGTGATCCTGAACAGCTTGCTCACATTTCTTCACAATCTCTTTGGCTGTGGTTTGAACTGACTGAAAACGTGAGATAATCTGCTGAATGTTCCCAGATAGGCGAACCTCACCGCTGCCCTGAATCAATTCTGATGATTCATCCGTCAAGTTATCCAAGTTATTTTCATGCTGTTGCAAACTTTTCAACAGGTCCTTATACTTTGTCATTTGCTCCTGTTTCTCACCCAGTGATGATTTTAGACTGTAGTTCTTTAAGGAAATCTCCGAATCAGAAATCCATTCCAGCAATTGCTCCAGATTGCTATCAAACTGTCTCCACTGTGCTATTTTGCTCTCTAAGCCACTCTGCACATCCCCAAGGGCTGACTTGAATTTTTCAAAGTCAAAACGTAAATTGGCCAAATCTCTGCTCATGTTCTCCTTTGAACGTGGTGCAATGATTTCCTCATTATTCCTCAGGTGATCACCCAGAACATTCAATTTTGCTTCTCCATCTTGCAGAGATTCGCCAATTTCGTTCATCTTACCCAAACGCGACAGGAGGGTGGCCTTGTTGCCTGAAAAATCAGAGTATGTCGCCAGGGAATCCCACAGATTCTTCTGATAGTCTTGCTGAGTTTTGTGTAGCTCTGAGAAAATTTGGAATATCTCTGACATCTTCTCCAATTGAGATAACAATTTAGCACATTGAGCTTGGACAATGTTGTACCGTGTATTAATATCTTCGATCACATTCTTAATCTCCTCGGGATTTTTCACAGGTCCAGTTTGGAGTAGTTGATTTGCTTTTTCTGAGGTCACCTCAATAAGTCTCTTGTGAGCTGAAATATCCTGACCAGTGCTCTTGAGCTTCATCAATTTCGTCTTGATCTCTTGGTTTGTAGTAGATACTGACGCTTGATCTTTCTGAAGACCCTTCTCAACAACATCTAGCCACTGGAGTGCCTGCTGCAGCGTGTCTTTGTAGTTGGACCACTGCATGTTCTGGGATTGTTGGCGTTTCTGTAAATCTTTGAAATGTTCCTCCATGTTCTCCCATCGATCACGCACATCGCGCAATTCTTGACGGATCTTTTCCCTCCCCTGACCCAGGGTGTCAGGCAGGATTTTCTCCCCAAAAGCAATGAGGGTCGAAATCATGCCGTCAGTGGCTTCTTTTTCGGTTATTAGTGATTGAAGAAGAGTTAGGTTGTCCGCAAGGGATTCAGGACTATCGAGGGCGGTTAGCTTATTCTCAAGAGGAATTATTAGGGAGAGTACTTCACGCATCTTATTATCATACTTTCTATGATCCTCCACAAGACCATGCCACCGATTCACAACTTCTTTACTCAACACTTGCAGCAGTTGATAGCGATTGGATAGTTGCATTGTGAGCGTTTTGATTCTTTCAGTTCCACTTGAGCCCTGAAGACTATGGGAAATGTCAACAAATTCATCGAAATCTTTCTGTTTCTCAACAATTGCATTTCGTTCCTTGGTGAATGTCTTTAACTGAGATTCTTTAGTTTCCAGCGATGGCTGCAAATGCTCCACCTTGAAAATTGTCTCCTTGCCACGACACCAGTTGGTCAGTTCCTCTAGTTTTCCATCAAATTGCTGCCACTGAGACAAAACAGCTGCCTGTTTTTCTTTCAAGTTCTCAATATTAGCAATGTGAGCTTCAAAGGCATTCTCAAGATCAATCACCTCCGACTGGAGTATGCTTTTACCTTCGTCCGAAGTGCTCTTTGTCACAATCTCAATGCTCTCCTTCAATCCTTTGAGAGCATTGGTTCCAATGGCAACATTCTTCAGCAGCTGATCAAGAATGTTCATTCGACGTGTACTCTCAGATTTCTCTCCTGTGATATCATCAGCTTCCAGAGCCAATTCCTTCTCATTGTTCAGCCATGACTTGAAGTTTGCCAGTAAAATGCTGTAGTTATTGTGTATCTGAACGCAATTCTCCAGGTTTAACAGAAGTTCCTCGGATTTCTTTACAATATTGTCAAACAGTTGTTTGATAGACTCGAAGTAGTGATTAAGAGATGAATCCTTTGTCTGATCCACAAGATGCTGTGCTTTATCACACACAGACTCAACTAAAGGATGGTGAGATAAGATCTCCTGGTGCATCAATCGATGATTCTGTAACTGAGCCTTCTTCTCTTGAAGTGTGCTCTTCAATTCCATATGTTTCTGCATAGACTTTTCAACATCTTTGAGCCACTTTGTGAGTTGCTCCTGGCTCAGAGTAAATTCGCCAAATTGCAGAAGACACTGCTCCAGTTTCTGAATTGCCGAATTGAGATCATCTGTGTACTCATCCCACATTGTTCTCAAAATACGCAATCTCTGACGTATAATCTCTCTACCATCAGGACTTGTGTGACTGTATAACTTTTCACCTTTCTCCATGATACTCTCAAATTTCGAACTATCCAGGATACGCTTATCCGCTAATTCCTTGATCTTATTCAATCGATCTTGAAGAACTTCCAAATCACCAACAACTTCGCTATTCTCATTCATTGTTGCCAAGGTGTTCTCCAGACTAGCCTTGAACTCATTATATTCCGCGTTGAAGTCTTTATGATCTTTCGTGTAGTTCTCATATTTAGCTATTAAATCCTTGCAAGTATTCTTTACAGCCTGACATCTTGTGTTAAGACGAGATACTTTGAGTGCCAATTCGGGTTCATTCTCAATATGACGAGCCTTTTCAATGATGTCTGCAATCTCTGTAGATTTTCCATTGATCTCGTTAGACAGATTTTTCAAATTGTTGAGATGTTGCTCCTTGGCTTCCAAGCCATTCTTTAAACTCTGATCTTTAACAATGTTCTCCATATGCTTAAGCCATTTGTCGCAATTCTCAACGATGTTCTGGAATTCATTTAATTGACTACACATTTCATCATGCCTCTTCAGAGCCTCACGACATTGATCAATGAACTCCTTCCATCGCCTCTTCTGCTCCGCACAATTGTTCAAAAGCGCTTCATGTCCATTTGGGTGTGTCTCAGACAAAATTGTTTCAAGCTTCTCAAAGCACGTATCAAAGATTGCATCTCCCTCAGATTCCTGGTCCAGCAAATTCTTAATTATCAATCGCTTCTCTTGGGTGGCCTCCTTCTCGAATTTATCCACCTCAAGAACATCTACAGCAGTAACTTTGAGCGCCACCAACCAATCTGTTGCCTTTTCTAGGATCTCATCAAAACACTCGTGATTATTGACATGAGTCTTATACACCTCAATCTTAGTGTCGACAAGCTGGAAGAGTTTGTCAAACTCGGAGATTTCATTGGAAATCCGCTCTAGAAGACTCTTGTCCGCCAATTTACTGGTCTTGGCTTTTAGTTGATTCAAATTCTGTTTCTGTCGTTCAATGTCCTTCAGTTGAGTCTTATATTTCTGTAGAAGGGTCTTCTTCTCTGCCAAATTATTTCCCAATTCCAATTGATCTGGAATTTTGGCGGAAGAATCCGCCAACCATTGGCTCGTCTGTGCAATATTCTCCTCGACGGATGCCTTCTGAATAAGAATACCTTCGAGATTTTTAAGAGTATTTACAACATTGTTTTGCAGCTTATCGAAATCATCCCGCATAGATTTGATGTCATTTCGAATAATCTCACGATTAGTAGATGTCGTTACTGAACAAAGCGCCTCTCCAGAATCATTGAGCTTATCAACTAAGGCTCTACCCTTATCCAAATCGGGAACCATAGCCTTAATTTGGTTAATTAACTCTATTTGTGGGGTATCAGTTTTTGCCAATTCCTCAGACAATTCACCATATTTTTTCTGAGTCTCATTGAGCCATTCTCTACAATCCTTCAGATCCTTTTCAAAAGCAACTCCATTGGCTTTAACGTCAGAATGTCTGGTCAATTGATTGCCCACTTGCTTCAGAACGGCAGTGTATTTTTGGCCAAGATGCGACACCACTTGATTAGGACGGGCTTCGGGATTTTTCTCATTGAGAACTTTAGCGAGTTGCTCCAGTTGTTTCAGCTGTGGTGCAATGCTCTCGAGTGTGGATTTGTATGATTTAATTTTCTCAAGAGTATTATCTATTGCTGCTAGATTAATTTGCGTTGCACAACTCTCTTTCAAGTCCCCTTCAATCTGTTTCACAGTAGAAATAATACCCTCTGAAGCTTTCTCATACTCTTCCCACTCTGAGACATTCTCCAAGAGAATATCTCGCGTTTTACCACAATTTTCCTTGAGATCTTCCAATTCTTTCACCAAATTGTCATGTTCGCCAATTAGTTTCTTTAAACTATCATCCACAGAAATATTTTCCAATAGCTTGAGAGAATTCTTAAGATCCACATCGCGATTCTCAATATCTCCAATACTTCGTTGAATATCGTTAAGAGCTGCTTTCTTCACCTCCAAATTGTATTTGTCACTTCCCGGTTCTGGGAGACACCAAGCAATTTTATCCTTTTGCGTCCCAATCATCCGACGCAGGATGTTAATTTTGTCCGCATGAAGTTTCTTGAGGAATTGCAAAAGAGTCTCCTCAATCTTATTAGCATTAGCCTGAACATTTTCATACCTCTTTTGAACATTATTGAGCTCCTTGGGAATTATGGAATTTGCAATTGATGGATGAATTTCTTGCATTTCGACAACACGACTAGCCAAATGACTAATTTCATCACCACAATTTGTCAGCTCTTGTTTCAAGATATCACATGTCTTAATGCGATCCAGTATTTTAGTTGTATCACCAGACATATCATCACATTTTATGAGGGCTTCTCGAATCTTATTCACTGCCTCACCGAAGAGTTTGATACACGTGCGTATTTCCTTCTCTTGGGCATTAAGTGTTTGTGCCATTGCCTCTAAATGCTTGGCATTGCTTTCGACAGTATTGAACTGCTCATCGACAGAGGCTACGAGACTACCCAAGATTGGAAGATCCTCCTTCTTGAGTTCCTTCAGTTGCTGAATTTTCTCACACAACTCCTTCTTTAGAGATGTATACTGAGGCAATTCATTCTTATACTTATTCAGTCGCACAGCACTATGTTCAAGCTCCTGAATATTTTTCGCCGAATCGCAGAGATTCTGGTTTGTATCACTTAACCATGGGAATAATTCGTTCTTAAGAAGATCAATCTGTTTCCACAAGGCGCTCTCGGTTTCAAATTGCTGAGCATTCTGAGTCACATTCTCGAGCACTGCCTGATACTGTTTGTGAGCGTCATCGACAACTTCTACAACCTCTTCCGGTTGTGACTGATAAGGGGTCTCAAACAGCTTCAACAACTGATTCCCTTTCTTATCCAATTCATCGAGAGGAGTCTTACATTTGCGAATAAACTCTAGTGATCTCTTAGAAGCTTCCGAAGCATGTATAATATTTTCCTCATCAGTCACGTCAACGGGAATAAGATTAGCCAATTGAATGGCTTTTCCCATCTCACGTGAAAATTTATCCTTTGCATCAATATACTCTTTCATGGCCTGATAAATTACACGATAATTGGCGATTCTGTCGATAATTTCCTGATTTAAGTTCTCCCATTCACGATCCATCATCAGCAGTGCTTCTTGCACTTGGTGCGTTCCAGAAATGTCTGCTCTCATTACAGTATTACCTGCATCGTGAATTCTCTGTCTCATTGGAGAATGATTCTTGAGAGTGTTACCCAAAATTACGAGTTCATTCAGAACATGTTCCAAATTGGAAGGCGTTAACTTTGTTGCTGTAATTTCTGTTAATTTTGCTCGGGCTTCATTCAAATTGTTTACAAAAGATTTCTCCAGAGTGGCAAAGTTATCCTTCTGTTTCGTTTGCTTCTCCGACGAATCAATTTGATCGACTGTCTTTGCCTTCAGAGCATCCAATTTTGTATCCACTGCATTGAAGAGTTGTGGAAGATTCAATATATTCCTAGTTGCTTTGTCACGCACTTGAAGGATGGAGAGTTCCTCATTGAGATGCGATTGAGCCTTCCAATCTGCAACACTCTTGGCAATATCATCAATTTCCGATAAAATTCCCTCCAATTCGGCCCGATTCTTGCATTCGGGACTTTCCAATTGGTGCTGAATGTGATCCAAGTGATTGTTTGTCTCAATTAACCATCCAAGAAGCTCTCTCCATTTTTCTAGTGCTTTCTTCTTTGATTCCAAATTTGAGTCCAATTCTTGATAGTCAGACACTAGCGATGTATAGACTTCATTTAGCGCCGTTGCATCTTCAGGAGGAGCTTCCAATACCATTGATTTTACCTCATTGTATATTTTATTAAACATTGGTTTCTTTTCTGCACTGTCCTGTTGTAGCTCATGCACAATTTGGGCTGCATATTCCAATTTATCTGTTGTTATTTCATCCGTCTGCATGGCCTTCGAGCGTGTTTCACCAATCCAATTGGAGAATTCCGTTATTTGAGTGTTGAAATCCTGACGACTCATTATGGCATCCATAATTTCATTTATCTTGTCGCGTACTCCTTCTGAAAGGTTACCAATTCTCTGTTTCATCATATTTAAGCGCTCCTTTAGAGCCGCAGCTCCCTCAGGCGCCACAGAAATGGCAATATTGTCAGAATTCTGGGTGAGTGCCATTAATTTGGCCTGGTGCTCAGATATTTCATTGTTGTATGACTTAAGTTTAATCAATTCCTTCTCCAATTTTTCAATTTGTGGAGTTTGTAAAATTTTTGGGCGCTTCTGGATTACTTTTTCCGTGTCATTAATCCACATCTCCAGCTTTGAGGCGTCAGTATCAAAGCTTTGCCAATTGGAGACCAATTTTTCAATCTTATTTTTGTGCTGTTTCGTATTTTCATGTACTGCATTCCATCGGGAGTGAATAGAGTCCAATTCATCAGGAGCATTCGTTTTGCAACTCAAATTTTGACTAAGTGTAGCTGCATTTTGAAGCTTTCCAAATTGACTCTCACATTCCACTTCAAATTGTTTTGCCTGTTGTTGCAGAAGAACGGCCTCCTGCAGGGAAACCGGCTTTGGCGCTGACACATTCATTCGAATTTCAATATTTTCAATTTGTGGTTTGATCTCCTTCAATTCAGCCTGGTATTTTTG
Source organism: Phlebotomus perniciosus (assembly GCA_918844115.2). Taxonomy (NCBI): domain Eukaryota; kingdom Metazoa; phylum Arthropoda; class Insecta; order Diptera; family Psychodidae; genus Phlebotomus; species Phlebotomus perniciosus. The sequence goes on along the minus strand of CAKKOB020000104.1, from coordinate 65,412 downwards.
CCAATTGGTCAAATCATGCTGGATCACATTAGCCTTATTGTCGAAATTACGACTGATGGCACTAAAAGTCTCCTGTAACTTATGCACTTCGTTCTTTAGGCGCTTCGCTTCGCCGAGATTGCCCTCTTTAGGCGCAAGCTCGCTAGCATCACTTCCAAGAAGATCGAGCTGACGCATTTTCTCGCTCAACATCTGCTGTATAGACACCATCTTGGCTTTCTTTTCCTCTGGAGTGAGATCTACAGACTGGAGAGACTCAATTAACTGAGGAGCACTTTGAGCAGCCCACGCTTGCAATTCAGCCAATCGCTCCTTATAGTCATTCCACTTGTGACTGTAATCCTCCAAATAATCAACTCTCTCCTTCACATGATCCATAGTCCTGGTGAATTGCTTCTCCAATTCAATCACATCCTTTGATAATTGTGGCTGTTTCTCACTTGCCGTGAGAGGAATCAGATTTTCAGAGAGCTCCCGAAGACGCTCAATCATTTGCTTAGATACATGTTGTAAATGAGCATTGAGATCCCTCTTGGCCTTGAGATCTGAGCTCACGTTCTTAGGATCCGTCTGAAGGGGAGTGATTGATCTCAATTCGGTTTCAGCATTGCCCAGTAAATTAATAATCTCGATTTTCTGCTCGCTGTACTCATTCCATACTTGCTGAGTATCTTTGAGTGTCTTCAGCTTATCAATGGACTCATTGTACGCCTCTTTCCATCCGTTTTCCAGCGATTTCACCTCATCTGTCACAAAGGACGGTGCATGGACATCCTTGCTGAGATCCTTCCCACGCTGTAGCATCGACACAATATTAGGACGTTGCTGATCAAGTTGATTGATTGCATATTGCTGTTCCTGCACCATTTTATTCACCTGCGCCAGACTCTCAGGCGGCTGAGCGGACAACGTCTGGTCTCGGACTTTGTTAAGCAGGGTCACAATTTCACGCACTTCTCGCCGGTAGGTGTAACACTTTGAAAAAATTTCAGTACGCACCATTGTTACCTCGATCGTTGGAATGAGATTCTTGTAGCGTGCAATCATCATTTCCAACTTCTTCTGCTCCTCGGCCGCTTCACTTTCACTGGCATATGGTAACAGAGAGTCGAGGCACTTCACCAGCCACTTCATGTTCTCTCTCTTGGAATCTGCATCATGGCAGATTTTCTACAGAGGCACAGAAGAAGAAAAGAAAATCATATTAGAATATATACTATTATTCCTTGGGGGAAAGAGGAACATTTATTACACAAACATATAGTTTGTTAGTGAATTAATGAAATGAATAAAATTACCACCAAGCTTTGGAGCTGCATGTTAAAGAGAGCAATAGAAATTATGAGACGACATATTACAGACATGAGTATACATGAAACACTAGATTGGGATGATTGCTTACCTGAAAGACAACTCTCTCCCTCTCAAACTCCTCCATTGAATCCACTTCTGTCGTGATGTTCTTCAGTGACTCATCCACAGAATCCATCCAGACGACCATCTCGTTGAACTTCTGGTGATACTGATCCCACTGAGCCGGAATTTTGTGCAACATCTTTTTCACACTCTCAATTTTCTCTGTCATCTGGTTCCATCTCCGCAGAGAGTTCTCTGTGGAGTCAGCAAAGTATCTCTCTGTTGGACGATTCTGTCCATACACCATTGTAATTCTCTTCATGTTTTCGAGGCACTTTTCAATTTTTCCCACACTTCCGGTCATCTTGAAGAAGTCTTGGTTCCTTCTCAGAATCATGTCAACATCCTCATTGTTTATTAATGCCTGTTGCTCCAGATTAACTTCTTTTTCCACATCCTTCAAGTACTGATTGAAGTTGTTCTCCTCCACACGGAACTCCAAATTGAGAAGATGATAGGGAAAAGCTGACAGAACATTCTTCCACCTTTCTTGGAGGGCTTCAACACCACTCACAGTCATTTGTTGTTCTTGTGCCGGTAAACATTTAAGCAGATCCTGAGCCGACTGTACCAATTCGTTCATCCAACGCTCATTTAGAGTGTCAAAGAACAGCTTCTGTGTTTCAGTGACTTCTTTTACCTCCATGGAACGTTCGGAGAGGAACACCTCTGCCTGGCTCAACCAGTGGACAATCACACGTTCACTATCGCGGAAATTACGCCAACATCTCACCGCTTCGTTAAGTCGATTCTCCCATTGCTGGGCATTTTTCGTCACGTACTCAAAGCGCTCGTTCAGCTCCTTCATTCGATCAACAGCCTCACTAACGTCGATATTCTTCTCCGAAGTGATACTTTTCAAGACATTCTGGAACACCTTATTTTTGCTATCCAGCATGGATTTATAGTAGAGTGTGCGTGTGAAAAACACCTTGTGTCGATTGAGTTCGCTGTTGAGATGATCACGCCCACCAGCAAGAGATAGCGAACTTAGCAGTGTTTCTGCCTCATTGAGCCAGTCACTGATCTCCTTCTGACCACTCGCCAGGGACTCATGCTGCACGAGGAGTTGATGGAAAAGATGCAAGCGAGAGGGAATCATAGCACGAACACGCACTAGAGCTTCTTTCTCCTTTTTCAGGATGCCCATATTCTTATCCACTTCCTCGCGGGATAGATCTTGAATGAGTGTCTGAAAAACCTTACTAATGTGCTTAAAAAGCTCCTCAATGTCCTCAATTTCACCTTGAAGCTTCTGCACGCCCTCTCCGTATCTCTTGATTTCCTCTGTTGTGCCCAATGATTGATTCTGCAGAACTTGTTCAGCATATCTCAGCCAATTACTAAGTCTCTCGAGACCATTACGATACTCTTGGCGATTCTTCAAAATATCACCAGCATGAACATAGTGTTTAGTCGCTCCGAACAATCTCTCCCAGCGCAATGACAAATCACTGATGACATTCTTCAGCTCTGCAGATATTTCCTCCTCACACGAGCCAGCCAGGAAATTTCCTGTGTCCACAATCAATTGATATTTCTCTCGCCAAATACCAATGTCTTGGAAAAATTCCAATCTTTCATCCTCAGATTTCTTCACATGAGCCTCAGCATCTCCTAGCCAAGGTATGAATTCACTGGTTAGCAAATTCCATCGTTTCCAGTATGCAATCACTTCCTCCAACATATTTTGGGCACAGCGCAACTCCATCGACACTGATGCCCATCTAGTTTCGGTCTCTTGCATGAACCTTTCAATATCCTCCACGTCATTTTTCGTTATATTTCCGTCTCTCTTATATTCCTCAACCACCTGTTGCATGTCCACGAAGGCCTTGCTGAACTCCTGAAAGATTTTGTTCCGTGACACAAAATTGGAGTATTGATCGAGAAGTTGTTGAACCTTCTCCTGACCACCACACTTAGCAGTCCACAGTTTCAATTTGTTCTCAACGAGATTTAGGAAGGCAATGAGACAGCATTTGTGCTCAAGGAACTTCAAACGAATACGTCTCTGAGTAGCCTTTGGGCCAATGGCGTATAGTCTCTTCTCCATCAAATCAATCTCATCGGGATTTACAGAAGAATCAAGTGGAAAACTCTTTGTCTTCCGGAACACCTCAGTTATATTGGGATATTCGGCAAAGAAATGCTTGTGCTCCTCCAACTTACGACTTATTATGGATGCCGTCTCTTCATTCATTGCCGTGGGTATTTCATCATTCATCAGCAGTGTTTCAGCATCACACAGCCATTTGCCAACAACTTTAAAATTTCCAGGCAAACGTAAATCCAAACTCCACAGCCAATAGAGCATCTGACGATCTAATTTACTCCACAAGCTCTGTATCATCTCATGTGCCCCATGTGGCACTCCAAGAATATTCTTCTTGGAGCTGGTCAATGTCAGGAACTTTTTATAGGTTGTCTGACGTGATTTATTCTCACTATCTGCACTCATGTAATCACTGAAGTTCTTGGAAAGGCGATCCTCCTGAATAAGTGATTCAAATGTATTGGTTCTCTCCTGAAGCCACCGCATAAACTCGTTGTATTCCTGTTGAATTGTGGTCTCAAGACCGGCCGATTGCTGAAAATATATCAGAGAATAAAAATTATATTTATAAATATATTTATTATATATTTATAACAATTTATACAATTCAAAGATACCTTTCTTGGTTCCGGATACTTGTGCAAGAACTGAGCCACATAAGTCATAATACTTTTCTCATCTGGCTTCTCAACATCCACATCTTCAGCATCGAGAATCCTTGCAATGCCCAATTTCGCCTCAGCTACGTCAAAAGCGGTGTTGAGTCGAGTCTTGTTAGACTCCTTTTTCATTTCAGCGATATTCACGAGATTAGTCTTGATCGAATCGATCAATGCCAAGAAGGCTATACCATCTCGCCAACTAGCACCAAAGTCCTTAACTTCTATACCCGAATCACTGAAATACAGAAACAAAAAAAATATCGTCAATATTTACCCTTTTCCATAAAAAAAAATCCTCGGTAAAAAATATGCTCGGCATAAGTATTTTCGGCATAAGTAACTTTATATATTTTTATTAAATTAAAATTAAATTAAACATTTTATTAAATTAAATTAAATTTTATAAATTAAAAATTTATATAGTAAACACCTCCACCACCCCTTTTTGATATATCTAATACAAAATTCGCCTTTTTATATTTATATATCGTTTTAACCACCAAGACATATAGCATTGTATTAATGGGTCACGATGTATGGTGATTTTTTGGAATGATGTACCCTGTAATCTTGCACTATAAGGAATTTTTTCCAGTAAGTATGTGCACCATTTTTTGGTGACAACAATACAAAATTATCCTTTCCTGAGTTATTGTTAACAAAATGAACTGTTAGCGTGTTGTTTATTATAATGATTTAAAATCATATATTTTAATAAACAAATTTAATTGACACAAGTCACTAAATCACGCAAGAAGAAGCGCCTCATTATGTGTATCACATAATAAAATTTAAGTTTATTTGAATTATTCTTGGATGAATCCTGAAATAAAGAAATGTCCATAATCTTCATGGATGTACAAAGTCAGAAAGCATGTGTATTGATTTTTTTTCTGAATACAGAAATGTGCTTTATGCAAAATAGAAAAAAAAAATGTTGATGACTAAATTTCGCGTGATCATAGGCAAAAATTCTATATATTCAAGACCAAAGAGCAATGTTCGGTGTTTCAATAAAATCCCATTGTGGACATTTATTACCATTATGTGGCTAGAAATAAACCTATACTCTCCTTACAATAACAAAATAACTACTCCATCACGATAAGACTCTCTGAACTCTTTGCAATAAAGACAAATATTCCAGAGGTAATTGTATATTGAGTGGAGTGTGATATCGCCATAAAATTAATATTTGCCATCTCATAAAATAAAATAAAAAGAAGCACACGTTACCTAAAAAAAAGAAGGAAATTTCTTGGGAAACTCACCGAGGTAATGCATTCGTCACCCATTGAAGCAATGTGTTCCGGGCACCTTGTCGCCACTTTTCGGCCTTTGCATCTGTTGGGGTTGTTGAAACACCGGCACTATCCAGTGAACTGAGCGAACCACCGAGGCCATGTCCTAAATACTCCAAAGCACGACTATTCTCCTCAATCTGTTGTCGAGTTTGCATACAGAAAACATGATCTATATTAATATTTCACTCACAAGTGGATTGTGCAATGAGGAAATTCCATCATGAGGACTCAAAAGTGGGCAAAGTTCAAGGATTTCGTGACAACTTCTCCAAAAGCTATATTTAGTCATTGAGGGCAGTGACATTGTGCATCATAGCCTTCATTTCTACTAGTGCACCTTCTTTTTCCACATTGTGACAATTTATTGCTATTGCAGACAGTGATGGAATGGGTTTAGAGGGAGTTTTAGCCATAACTTTGTAACATTTTTTTTCTCTATGTATATTATCGATATCATTTAAGAACTAAATAAAAAATACCTCAACTCACCAATGAGGAAAATTCCACAACATCTACAATTCTCCGTTTAGTACGTAGCTTTTGTGTATTCAGGAGGTAAGCGTGTTAATTACATTGTAATTTTATCAATTTCCACTTATCCAATCATTGTGCTCAATACTCAATCATGTGTGTAGCTTTGGTGGAGTCTTGTATACTTGCAAATTTTCAGGACATTAATTAAAATACTTATGAAAGTAGACAATCCTCAAACAAAGCCTTAGCCACTACACCAAGCTTATACATTAGCCTGTGTTCGTTTACTTTCTCAAAATACTCAAAAAATTTACTGGAGTCAAGATAAAAGTAGGACGGATCCTCACCTGGAAATACAAGATGATTGTCCAAATTAATCCAAGAACAACTGGTGGTCTCCCATCCACCAAGTCCGACGGGTTAATGTTGACAAGTTTAATGCGTTTGCTGGCTAAGAATTGCAGAGCCGTATTGGCATTACTCAAAAAGTGTGGTCTACGCAAAACCCTCCCTTTCTCCACTGGCAATCTCTCTCCAGAGAGAACTTCCAGTAGAGCCAGAAGTTTTGTGCCATCCTGAAGATCATGAATTAAGTCATCTACACGAAGCGGTGGAACTCGCTATTTTTTGTAATTCATTCGTTGCAAAAAGAGATAGGGAGTAAAAGAAACAGAAAAAAGGAAAACACATAAACAAATTTTGTCATAACAACGAAAATAAACGGCAAAAAAACAATAAAAGATAATAAATTCTTTTACCTTTGATAAGTATGAATTAATCCAATTTACGAATGTCTTTTTCTGTACTCGTTCTTGTTCGTCTGAAAAGAAAAAATATAAGAAAATTACTTTTCACTCACATATTGTATAGATAACTTAAACCCACAATACTGTTAACTGATAGCAGAAAGATAATAAAAAAATTATTTTTACTGTATGTACATTTATCATCCATTTCACAGTGATAAGTAAATCTTCTTTGACCGTGTAATTCATTAGTAAAGATGTATATACAATTTAATTATACTGCAGACATAATTCCACGAGAATTTTCACAGAGAAACCGACAAAGAGTGCAAAATTGATTACACAACACACGGTTGGTGTGGAAGAAAAGTTCATCAGTTTCCCTTTTCTCTTTTCACACCCTGCAGAATGTGCACAACATGTCCCACAACAGCTAAATAGCGACTGAATAAGGATTCAGCACGGACGACACAAATGGCTCCATACACACCGCCTACAATTTCATCGCTTCTGTTTATTCAATAAAAAGGATAAATTGTCACAGCGATGCGAAGAGACGGTTTATCGGAAGTGAAAAAGAAAAAAAATATTTTTATCGTGTTCCCCATGTTCCCAATGAAACCTCAAGACACATCCCAAACACGCAATTTTGTTAAAATTTGGATCAAATTCTATATTGCATAATAAATTCTTCCTTGGTAGTTCCTAAACAAAAGTTAGTAACTTGATTTTTCCAATACCTTCACCGTCACTCATTTTCTTGCCACCACTCCTTCTCAGGCTAATAAATTCAGACCCATAACATTTTTGTTGGATCGAATCAAGGGATAAATTGCCGTATAGTAAAATCACTTCCTCATTTGAATACCGTCACTGGCAACAGGAGAACTTCAACTGTTTCCTCTCTTCAGGATATGCAATGCATCAAAACGGAACTGCGAGCCGATGGGGCATTATTAGGTTTCTATGAAACCATCCGGCATATTATATAAAAATGATTCTGGACATGTTGAGTTCAGTTAATCAAAATATTCATTCTAACAGATCAATTTAGAAACTGATAAGGTTACGAATATTTGCACAGCATCAAAAAATTTTATTTATTTAGGAAAAAAATATTACCTAATTATTGCCAATTATTCTCTCTAAATAGGTACTAGGTAATTATAGATTTCTTGATGAGTTGTTAATTTATATTTGACTAATTCTAAACATTTACAACAGAGTGGCTTGAAATTTTTTTTTATATGTAAGTATGTTGTGGTTAAAACTGATTTTAAAGCAAAGTTCTGAAAGTTCACTCAGCCCCATGAATTTGGTGGACAATTTGGCTCACACTTTTTGCATTATGTCTGTTTCAGACAAGGAAGGCAAGGTATATTGTGGTATTTATTGTTTGGTCGTTACTCTTCTAAATTACCACACATACAAGAAAATTCCCTCAGGTTTTACTATAACAAATTGACCGGCCTGAATACTACCAGACTAACTATATAGGGATTCCATAAAAATTAGTCTAGTTTTATTTGGAGCCATCGAAATATTCTACTGAGAGGTTATACTCGATATTCCACCTTTGAGCTCTCAACATTATCTCCAAAAGGTGTTCCAACCACTTCATTTACAGAAATATGTATGTATATTCAAATATTGCAAATTCAACAGTTTCACAGTTTATCTGTATTTCATTTTTTGTTTTCGCTTCACAACATAACCAAAAAAGTCAAGGCTATTAAATGGCCAATTTTTGGAAGAATAAGCAAAAACATCGTTTTTCATTGAGTCGCCGAAAACTTTTCTAACCGTCAAATATGCCCCCTCTCTCTAGTGGAATGAGATTATGCTGAATCCACAAAACTTGTTCGCAACATTGCTTAAAATAAAAAAATAGAGTCCCCTCCTTTAGCATAAAAATTGAAATAAATTAAGCTGACTGAAAATTTAACTTGATTTAATAATCTTTATTTTACTAAAGAATGCATAAACAAACAAAAATTGTTTTGGGAACGAAATATGTAAAACAAAAGGCACGTAATGATATTATTGTTACCTGCTTTAACATTTTTTTCATTCTTGAAGACAGAACTTATTTATGAAATATGAATTTGTTTTACCATCTGAAGTTTTTCTAGTATAGGTATCACAAACAGATAAAATAGAAATTTAGAAAGAGTAAAACCTGGGTAAAACATTTTCATTGTTGACGCTCAGCCTAAAATTTGTGAATTACTGAAAGAATCATATACCCGATCATTTATGGCGCTCAAGACTTGTGTTCTGCAGACACAATGTCCAAAAACGCATATGAAAATGAGAAAACAGCTGACAATGATTAGAAAATCAATAGTTCCCCAGTATGGTAATATAATATATAGAATATATACTGTGTGACCGGCAGTCTGATATCGATTTGCTTTCCACAGCACAAGACACAACTTTAGCTTGAGTATAAAAGCCGCTAGCAATGATATTAAGAGATGAAATGTGAGCTTGTGAACTCAATTTATTGAAATTGAATCCTTGAGTGAACATCATAAATTCATTCAACTGGTCAATGGAAAAACCTATTTTCCTGAGTTGACCCATTAACAAACGTTAAAGAATCTCTATAATAGCAGTTCAAGGTTAGATCAATTAGGCACTTTTACTATCTCCCGGAATACCTAATCTCTGTTCGTACGCGCCAGATAATGGCTCTATTCTCATATAATTAATATTCAGAGAATTACGCAACCGGGAGCGGTTTACAATTCACCGCGAGTCCCCCAAAATACAATACAAAGATATCACACGCAAACAACTTTAATACATACAAAACTTTTCGCACTTTTATATTCCATCCATTCAATGTTCATACAAACACATTATCTTTTAAAAAAGGGTTAATCAACCACGTGTAGATTTAAAAAAATAGTTGGTACCCAAAAAAATTTATTTAATTTAAATCATTCCAATTAAATTATATATTTGCAAAGAGGCACAGTCATAAATTCATCCGATTCATCCACTTCTTTAAAAGCTTTTTATGGAAAGCAATGACATTTTAAAACTAGTTAGGTAGACATGTTAGGCACATAAATTTATGAATTCCAAAAATTGCACAATTCAAATCAAACAATTCACTCTCGGAAATTGAGCAGAATGCAAAAACATCTAAAATAGTGTTTCTATTTTCAAAACACATATCATAAGACTATGAAGAATATTATATTTCAATTGTGAATGATTACCGCATGACTCATTGCAGTTAAAGCAGTAGAAGTGCATTAGGTCATTAAAAAGAAGGACATTTTACGAACTCATAAAAATTTTGATTTTCAGATTATCACAACTGCGGTAAGATTAGTAAATATCAAGTATAGTTATAGAAGAACACCAATATAGTAAGTTATGGATGTTATCGTTGCGATTTTTAGTGGAATTTTTACACATTCCACTATTGCAGTGGTCACAAAATACAAAAGTGGTCAGACCGGTTTTGGGCTTGGTTTGGGGGGGGGGGGTTGTTTTGGGTCTTATGAAAAAATGGATGGCTAAAAATAGATCTTTCCAGCCGGCCGTCTGGCCATCCGTTTGCCGGAGAATTGTTATATCTATAGTGCGAGAACCGTTATTCTTGAAATTTTATTATGTTGTAGCCTAGGCCGAGCCCTTTCTAAAAAGGTATGACATAAGTCTCTAAACCGGATAAACCGGTTTAGTTGCAAATTTTACTTTGGTTATATCTCTTGTTCTATGGGCCCGATTTCGATCATTGAGTGCTCGTTGGAAAGGTCTCGCGAAATGCTACAATTCCTTAACACATCTGAACTTCATCCCACCACCGCTAGTGACGCTAAAGTTAACATAAAAACTTTAACAGATTATCTTGAAATTTTAATATGTTGTAGCATAGGTCGAGAACTTTTCAATGTTGTATGGCGAACGTTATTTACTTAATTTATGTAAACTACTTTTAACTATATTCGAGTTGACATAATCTGTAAGAATTCCACGTTCGCAATCTAGGCCACTCATTTCAGACATGTTTCACAATAAAACTCCAAGATTCTTTT
>CAKKOB020000104.1:10254-54610 GCA_918844115.2 Phlebotomus perniciosus | reverse complement strand
CTTTCAGCCTTAATTCAGTCTTTTGCACACCTATCATACATTGTTCTTACGGTTTTTATACAAATGCACAAGGACATCAGCAAGAATTCCCACCTAAGTAGGTAGTGACAAAGTCTTTCACCAAACTTCCCACCTGAGCGGAGGCAAAGCCATTCAAAGATCGCTGTAATGCATTTATTTGTCATCAATATTTTCAAGTATATTGGCGTTCTTGGTGAGATAGAGTTGACCATATATGCACAAATGGTAAATTTTACTTCTACACTGAAGTATAACATATAAAGTGGAAGCACAACAGCATATAGCTCGTAGGTGCAACTGAGTGGTTTGATTTTTTCCCATTTTGCTGAGTTTGAGATTTCGCCCAGACCTAACCACGAACTCACGGGCAACGTGATGAAATTCTGTGACTATAAACCACTACACCACGGCCAGGCTTTGTTAAAGATTAACATTAAGCCTACATTTTAACTATTCATAGCCCAAGCACAAATTAATGGTTTCTTAGGTTTCTTATACTTGATGGATTCATGAAACTACAAGAGTGAGATGAAATCGCTGTAATGTTTAACGATATATGCGATATATGTTTAAATCTTAAAGATTGCAGAGAAAATACCAGTAAATTATTGAGTTAGTTTTAATTTTCAATCAAAAACAGTACCTAACGTTCCAACCATCAAGATCCCTGATTGTAAATAAAAAATTATCTTTTCTTACCTTGCAACTGAAGAATTGTAATCTGGTACTGAGCCAATTTTTCATCAACATAGTCCTGCGACTGATTTGCAATAATTTCAGCTGTGGTCGGACCAGTATCCTCTTCATCGTCATAGATAATGTAAGCTTGGGGCGTCGGGATGGTTCCCGGTGGTGGTGGTTCCGCAGCATATTCGTATTCGCGATGGATTGGAGGCGACATGAAGCCATGCGCTGGCGATGCTTGGCGTAGTGCTGGGCGCTGGTACATCACCAGAGCCGGTGATTGACGTTCCAGCGGCGGCTGATACATTGGGGGCACTGAGGGCGGACGCGCTGGTGAAAGTTCATGTTCGGGTCGGCGTGGACGTGGATGTTGCAGATGTGGTCCGCGCGATCCACGCTGTTCGTGCGATCCGAACATCGGGGACGCCGGAGATCCACGCCCTGTAAAACGTAGTCCACCCGGTGATGCCAGAATGGGCGGTGATGGCGCCCATGGCGACGGGGGACGATAGTGTATAGGAGACGGAGAGCCACGACTCCAGCTTCGTCGATTCTGCTGATATTGATGATGCTGGTGTGGCTGATTTGGATGATCAGACATGTTGATATTTTCCTTTTTCCTGTTGATCACTGCCCTCACGGCCAATCGATCAGCATCTCCCCCAATGCGAGTGATATCTCACCTAGACGATGGCATACGAATCGAGAAATAACACAAAATTGTATCACTGAAACGCACAATTATTTATAGTCGGGAGAAAATCGATCATTTGGCCAGTGATCATGCGGTTTGCAATGCAGTCTGGGTGGTGATTGAGCTTGGTGGAATTTTTAAGCCTCTTCCGATATAACATATATCTCATGTGATATTTTTAGGCATTTGCGTGATTTTTTTACTCTCATATTTCACAACTCCCTCTTGTAATTGAACATTTTCATGTTATTCTCATATATTAAAATGATTTATGGGTATGATCATAAGTTACAATCGCAAGAATTATCAAATTTTTTTTCCTATGTTCAATGAAGCAGAATCTATTCTGATAATTAATGAAACATTTACCACTGTGCTAAAAATCATAAATAGACAAATCATTTGGTAAATTCGGATAAAAGCTAATTTCATCGGTGGCGATGTTAACCAGCCTTTAACAAAACGATCATGCGACTTTTCCGACAACTTTGCTGACCTTATGGTGCTGTCACATGGCAATATTTCTGACAAGAGGATTCAGACTGATTTTTGCCTTAAAATTGGAGTTGCCTTAAAATTGTAACCTCTCTGTCATATCATTCACTCTTTATCAGGAAAGCTTATTGTAATTGAATTTACATATCGCTTTAATATTGACATACAAAAAAATGTGAGTTTACTAGGTCTCCATATAAATTTTCATGTCCAGCTCTATTATCTCCAAAAGGATGGCGTTTATATACCACAAATGGTAAATACTTCTTCACTGAAGTATAAACTTTTGTAATCAGTGAAAACACTACAACAGCAATTTGAGTCTTTGAATAAAATTGAGTAGCTTTTTATTTTTCCCCATTTACTGATTTCAATTCACCCGGTGAAAGATTTTAACTCACGATATCAGCGGTGATGGTCAGCAGCTCTAACCATTACACCATAGCTCGTTGCAATTAAATCGTTTTCAACCATACGAATTTATAGACAGAAATATTGCCATGTGACTGCACCATTATAAAGAGTTACCAAACCGTAAAATTCAACCACTCGATTTTGTGGGAAAAATTCAAGATCGATGTGATGAAAAATGATTTTTAAATAAAACTTTTTAGCATCATACGTTAGTGTCCCATATACCGATCTTGTGGATAAAAGTCACTCAATGTTCTCTATTATATACATTGAAAGAAATAAATAGCCCAGTCGATCGTGTCATCGCTTTTTCAGAAATATTCGCAAGTGTGTGAAATTGACGGTATAAAATATAGACATGCTAAAGTAGAGCGGGATTTTTCTGTGATCTCTTCTTCCAAAAATATCTTCCCCAATAATCCCCTCAAATCGTGTCATCTCGCAACCACCCGAACATCTTTCACATTCGCGAGATTATAATAAAAAGTGTTCAACATCAGCATTTCTCCTTCATCCCCAACATTTAAACGAAAGTACCTCGAATGAAAGGTCATGACACTTTCTCCGCAACTCTTGCTACGTATAAATTGAGCAATATTCCTGCCGCATTGTGTTTCTCCGCGTGTCTCAGAATAGGCATCATTAGACCGGGACATAAAGAAGTAATTAATTAAAGTCATACAATTGACGTGTAAGCACCACATTTGTCCCAACATGTCCCGTAATCTATTAATATATCTAACTCCGGAGTGTCCACATATCTGGAGATCAAGAAACCGTGTCCCAGTGCTGCGAAACTTATGCATCAGATCTAGCTAGCGTACTTAATGCGTATTTTTGGCTATAAGATCAGAAAAAGAAGAAAAAGCGCCATGCAGTTATATAGAGTTGTTGAGCTCAAATGATGATCATTCCCGACAACGGAAAATTCACTTTTTAATTAGCACCGAACTACACACAAACACATCACTCATCATTTTAAATAGAAATTACTTCAACATCAAATTATTTTTAAACTTTTCTCTCAAATCATTATTACATAACACTCTTTCAAACTCGTCAAATATAGATTTTTTATATAGATTTAAATTGTTGCAAAATGTGAAAGAGAAACCAATTTATAACTCCTCGCTAATCTCTTCTCTACACAAATTTTTACTTTTCTGAATCACAATAATTTAACTAATAATAAAAAAAAACCATAGAAAATTACTGAAAAAGTTATTCTTTTATAAAAACAAGCACCTTTTCTATCTATCCTCACACCTATTCCTCAATATGGACGAATTCGATTAAAATAACTAAAGAAAAAAAATTATATAAAAAAGATTTTAATAGAGAGAAAAAGCACTGCACCAAACTCGCTTTTCCAATCCCCTGTACTGAACTGATCTTTCGCTGAGGATCGAGAAAATGGTATCTTCAGGATGGACATTGTTAGGCGTTTGATATCAAAAATTCACAGATATTGTCATTGAATGATTGATATTTGTCACACAAATTAATTATCTATTATATTTTTGAAAGGGATTATAGCTTATATATAATAGAAAATATATTTTTTTTTCGTTAAATGCTTCTATTAACGATAAGTGTAAAAAAATTGTTAAACGAGCCTTATAGGTACTTTTTGACGTTTCTATTTCTATTTTAACTGCTTAACACCAAAGAGGAATCCTATTGAATACAACTCATTTTAGTTTATCATTAGGCTTTGCTTGCGCCGTCGCGAGGTCGATCTCGCGAGACTGTCGGCATCGCGAAAATTCTAAAGTGTGTGGATGCCGAAGTTCGAAAATAGAGTTTGTAAAGAGGATGAGTCTCTCCTCTTTCTCTCATTTCTCGTTGTACACGCGAAAAATATGTTAAATTGTAATATTGTTTGAGCCGCAAACCATATAGCTATATATACATATAGTATATATGTATGTATGTATTTAAAGAATTGAGTGATAGCGAAATAAATATTTCATTTTGTGAAAGCACAATGATTCACTCTCGAGGGCGTCGCGGCCACAAATTTATGAATGAATGCAGCGAGAGCGGTTTTAGAGCATCCCCCACCGCATGTGAATTCATAATTAACATTCTAATTTTAAACAATCAAACAAAGTTGAACTTCTGCCATCAGAAATAGCTCATCATGTGCAAAAATAAAGTCATTTCTCTTTTACCTGACAATGTAACACGGAGAAATATAGAAGAAAAAAAATATTTAACTCACACTTTGATCAATAAGTCGCTTTTATTTGGCATGTAGACGTCTCAAACGAAAGCCTTACAGAGCGCCAATGTGTGATCCACCCCACAGCTGATCTTGATCACTTTGGCACCGAGAGACGCCTTAAAGGGGAAATACATGTCCTTTGTATGACCCAGACCCAGACATCCATGCTTGTTGACGCCCCACATAAAAAGATCTCCATCCGAGTTGATTGCACCCATGTGGCTGATTCCACTGTAAATGCCCGTCACGACGCTATTCTTGTTGAAGTCATTCCGGCCAAACAGGGTGGCTGGGATCTGCTTGGGCGTCAGAACACATTCGGCCTGAGGTCCGAGACCCAGAATTCCATAGCCCCACACAAAAACATCACCATGATCTGTTACAAAAAAAAACAGAAGAAAATAAGTAACAATAAAAATCTTCAGTTTTACCAACGAACCACATTTTGCAAAAACACAAGAGGAGCAGATTTAATTGAAAATTACTTTGCAGGATGTCATATCTATTTCTGCCATAATCTCCAAACTCAATGACACCATGTTATATTTTACAAAATGCTATTTTCATTCGATGTCTCACAAATTATCTCATTAATGTCTATTCCTAACAATTTATTTAATCCCACACAGAGTCAATTTCAATTCAATATGAGTCTTCTGACACAATCTCTTTACCAGCGGTATCTTCTGATGAGTTTTCAGATTGAATATTGTGTAGCAGAAAATTTAAAAGCAATTTTTGGTGCATTCAAGCATGCAAATTGAATGAAAATATTTATTTTCTTTTAAAGATTCAGAAAATCGATAGACAACAACATAGCTATTTTTTCACAAAATATTCTTAGCTGCAAGATTACTAAATGCTGAACGACATTTAGTAACCTACCAAAATTTGAGTTTCTGAGTCTTCAAAAACTGCAAAATCTGTTGAAATATTTGCGAAAGTGATTTCGCAATTCTTGAAAACTCAAAAAACCAAAATTTGGAACTATTATTGAACTATATACATAAACGAAGAAACGTTTCATATAACATGATTTGACCCTACATCCGGAGATTACCCACGGTAATCCCAGCTCCCCCAAGCTAGTTACTTAAATTAGTCTAATAGGATTGTGAAAATTTGATGGTTTTAAACAGAAGAATATGTGCTTTTTGACTAATAACAATTAAATTATCTGCATTAGCAAAAAAATCTAGCAGATATTTATAAAATTATCTAGACCTAATCCGTTTCTTCAATGAAAAAACCTTTAAATTTAAAACAATGTATCAGTATTCAAAAGAGGTAAAGGTTAATCTTCTTACGCATTTTTTTTTACGAATTGTTTGATTCTTTATAATGAGAAACAATGGAAAGAACTTACCATTGAGCACCAGGCAGTAGGATCCTCCGGAGGCGATATCCGAAATCTTGCCTAATCCACCAAGTGCCGACAGATGAACTGGTATATGGATTTGCTGGACGCTCTGTCCCAGATTGCTCAACTGTCCGTATTCGGTGTTACCCCATCCAAAAACTTCTCCCTTGTCGCTGAGCGCCAAAACGCAATCCGCAGCACAGGCCAGCTTTACAATTTTCTCACTGACAATATCTCCAAATGCTTGCATGATCTTTCCCGAAGTCTCGTACGTGCCATTTCCTGTCTGTCCATCAGCGCTCCAGCCACATGTAAAGACTTTCCCTGACTGTGTAAGCAACATCGTATGATCCTGTCCACAACACACATCGGAGACATGCTCATTCGGCAACGTGAATCTGTGGATTATATGACTTTTCATGTAATCCTCTTCCTCAACAATTTCTCTCCCCAATTGACCGTAGGCATTATTGCCCATTGCAAAGATATCCCCTTCTTCCGACAAAAGAATTGAATGTGCTCGTCCTGCTGCCATTGACTTTATCTTGATTTTCTCATTGTCGGTTTTCTTGGGCAGCTCAATAGGAGCCGGATAAATCATCAAGTCCATAGGCTGATTTGTGGCTCCTCCGTGCTTGTGAAAGCCCACCTGACAGTCGGTGTTGATGCCTGTACCAAACACTTGTACTCCTTTGACCTCTTTGGTCAGGAACAAGGAGAATCCATAGCCACAAGTGACGTCAAGGACCTCGTGAGAAGATGCAAAAGATTGCCGGGTGGGATGTTGCACAAAAGCTGTATTTCTCTGCTTGTGCTTCCATGTACTCCTACTGATACCGAGCGCCCCCGTCTCCGACAGGCCCCAGACAAAAACCCGGTGGTCTTTCGAGCCGGACACTCTGTATTTATCCACTTTTATTTGAAAAGAAAAAAAATAAGTGAAAAGAAAGACAAAACGAGGTTCTGTTTTACCTGAAATACTTTCCTCATCTTGAAGCAGAACACTTCTGCGATTTTTCCACGGCTTTGTACTAAATTCCCTAGGAAAGCTTCTATTGCAAACTTTTAATATAGTTTTACGCATTTCTACTTTTGGTTTTCAAGCGTTTTCGCAAAAACAGCGGAATCACGAAATAACATAAAATCTCACATCTGTAAATTTGGGATGCGTATAAAACTAACAGCATTCTCACCGGCGCGGATGAAATTAGCTGTCAGTTTACATAACCTAATATTTTGAGATGATCCGGGTTTGTTTTCTTTCTCATTTTATCCATTTTCACATAAAATATTTACAATTTCTTTATGTTTTTAGTCAATTCTGCATCCCCGTGTTCTTCCCAAGATTTTGCTACCAAAAGCAGTCACGCGCAAAAACTACAGCAAGCATGATCCCATTTATTTAGATGTGAGTATGTGAATTGAATCATTTTATTTGACAGATTTTTCATTTGTTTTTCTTTACTCCTTTTACAGCTTTTGAAACCCAAATTTCCACAATTTGAGGCTGTCAACTTCCGGCTTACAGGATATAGCTACCCTGTACTTGAAAGCTACCAAAAATTCGTTCACAACACAGCTGAATACATGGGATTCGAAGTGGCGGATGCTTGGGCTGTGCCTCCTAAAAAGCTTCAGGTTCAGCGATTCAAGCCAAATGGAACAGTCGTAGACAGTGAATACAATCTTCCGGTATACGAGAGAATTGTACAGATAGAGAATCTGGACGCGCCACTGTATCCAACCCTCCTGAGAGTCCTTCAGGCCGCCCTTCCGGAAGGCGTGACCCTAGAGGTGCTCGAACATAGCGATGATCAGGATGAAATCCGGTATGTGCCAGATAATGAGCTGCTAGAGCTCAAGTCTCAATTAGAGGATATGAAAAAGCCCAAAAAATAAAGAGGTAGAAGATGATTGTCATCCAAGTATAGAATTTGGGGATCTTCTTGCAATAAATTACATAGATAAATCCCATAAATCCGTTTTGGCTTTCATTAAAAAATAATACGTAAAATCGTACATAAATTCAAATTTATCATTCGAATACCACTGAAATGTTTCTTCGGTGATTCACGCAACTACAAATGGACAGCCGGGTGTCGGCCGAACTGACAGAAGGACGAGTGCAAAAATTTCTTCAGCAGCAAAATGCGAACTTTACCACTGTGTTGCAACCAAGCATTACTGATAAATACTTGATTTATGTGCTACATTCAGTGATAACGAGTCCCATAAATCAACAATTGATAGATCTTCCGCGAATCGCGTGGTATTTGTGTGCGATAATCGCGACGGGTGTCTTCTGGGAAATGTAAGTTTTTTACCGAGGAGAAAAGGGCCATGGATATGCCTCTGAAGGACTTTGAAATGAGTGACTCGGAGACTGAACTGCTGCTAGACGGCCAGAATGATGTGAATTATTCTTCAAGTACGGGAATGTTCCATAACAGACGAAGGAGTCGCTCCTTCTGGTCTTGCTGCAAATGGCTTTGTTGTGGGTGAGTGAATTTCCCTTCAAAGTATTTTGTTTTCTTTTAATAAATTCAATTTAATTTAAATCCATAATTTGTATTTCACATTGTGATCTACCTTTTTTCTAGTGAAAATTTGATGAAAATTGTGAAATTTACGCAAAACACGTAAAAACATGTTGGTAGAATTGTTATTTTGGAATTCGCACTGGGCTGGAATGTCGACAATTTTTCGATATTCCCAGTAGTACATTTTTTTCCTATACACACTACTTATTTCAATGTATATAATAGGGTTAAAATTGTTCAAAAAATGTATTTAAAGATAAAGTAGGCCAATTCTTTAAGTTTTTTTTTTTTATAAGAACCAATTGAAAAATTTATTCTTAACCTATGTTGTAATGTATATTATACTCGCGTACCACTTCTTTGGTGATGCATATATGCGCACTACTGGGGCTTTCGATATTCCAGTACTGTCACATCATAGTGGAATATTTCCAGTGTACTTGCAATGTTTTGGCCCTGATTTTTCTCTTCGCCTGTGATTTTATTCCCTTTAGTTTTCTCTTGCTTGTGCCGTGAAAATTCGTAAAAATTGCCGAGTTAATAAGTTTGAACACAATTATGGATGATACATCACAGGGAACACCACCTACGCCTGTCACGAAGGAGACGGTTCCGCTAATCACAAAACAAAGACGACGGACATTTTTCTCTGGGTGCGCGATTTTCTTCGCAAATTGTGTCACTCTCCTGGGCAATAATTTTTTATTATCTGCTTATTGTCTGTTGCCGCTTGGCTATCTTGCAGATGCTGGTGGTGGCTGTGGCGCAAATGGTTCTCCCCCAAGGAGTTTCGCTCCCGGACAGTGCACATTGGAAAGCACTGCGACGAGAAGTTTCCCCCGAATGAGATCCGGAATCAGGTATGAATGGGGGATAAATGCTTTGGATGTATTTTTTATTATTAATGATGATTTAAATTTCACATTTGCAGAAATACAACATAATAACTTTTCTACCGTTGGTGCTATTCGAGCAATTTCGCTTCTTCCTCAATCTCTATTTTCTCATCATGGCACTGAGTCAGTTCATTCCGGACATCAGGATTGGCTATCTGTACACCTACTGGGGACCACTGGGCTTTGTACTGACCGTGACGATTTGTCGCGAAGCGGTGGATGACATGCGACGCCACCAGCGCGACCGGGAGGTGAACTCCCAGAAATACCGACGCCTTGTGGGGGCGGATCGGGTGCCGGAGATGGTGCCGTCCTCCAAGCTCAAGGTGGGCGACATCATTATCGTTGAGAAGGACGAACGTGTACCGGCGGATCTGGTGCTCCTTCGTACCAGCGACCGGAGTGGAGCGGTTTTCGTCCGGACAGATCAACTCGACGGCGAGACGGACTGGAAGTTGCGATTGGCGGTGCCGGCGACGCAAAAGCTGGCCAGCGATTCGGAACTCTTCAATCAGGGCGCTAGTATCTACATTGAGAAGCCCCAAAGGGACATTCACTCCTTCATTGGGACATTTTCAAAGGTGAGTTCAACTCTATAAATCATTTAGCTCTAAATAGAGATAAAAAGTAATCACTGTAACTTTTGGGATTCTCTTTATCGAAGAGAAATTTTATTTTGTGATTTATGGAATTTCAACACTACAGCTGAACTAATAAGTTTTGCGGGGTGTGAACTGTGAAGAGCTCTTGAGAGATAAGAGTTAATGATTCAGAACTTTCTGTTTCTTTTTCGAACTGAGAAATACTTATTTGCGGGTAACGCTGTGAAATCTGAAATAGAAAAGCTCCTGCAATAGCGTGCATCGAATTAATTATAGATGTTGAAATGTGGAAAAACTCCCATAAACTTTGAGAATTTATAAGAATGTTCACCGCGATTGTTATTGATTGTTCTACAATGAACTATCTCGGGTGAATATAAATAGTTAAACAAATTGTTCAAAGGAGTTACTTTTGAACAACAATTTGATTAAGGCGTTTATGTGTTTAAACGACGAAATTAAAAGTTTGTGGGGTCAATACACTATTCTTGACTATCGACTTAGAGAAAAAATACCGTTCTACAATTAGGAATGTACCTATCCTAATTAATTCCTTATTTTTCCAACAGGAAAAAGAGGAAAAATATAACTTTTTGTGGCTAAATCTTCCGGCTCTGCTAGATTTGTTTTTCCAAAAAAAGAACCCTAATGAAAGAAAAGCAAATCCTAATGATTTATTAAGGGATTTAAAGCTGATGAAAACATCTGTGTCATGAGTTTTTGTTTGTATGCCGAATATGAGATTATCCTACAATCTTTTGAGATGGTTGTTAGGAATTACCAGACATTTCTATGATCCTTTCCTCCCAAAAATAGCTCCGCACTTATTGAGTTAGAAGAGCTTTTAAAATTAGGAGCTGTCGTCATTTTGTTTTAATCCATTTAGAAATCGTACTTAGCTAGAATTTTTTTTGTACAGAATTTTTGTGGTTTTATGTAAATTGCCCGATAAACTTAATTGAAGCCTTAAATAGCAAATACCAGACATTTCTGAGAATAGACGATTATCGGATGAGAAATTGCTGCACTTAAACATTTATCTATAGAGGACGTGATTAGTGTCTCACGATCAACATGGGGGAATTCCCATTTAATGACACTCTAGTAGAGAATTTTACGTATTTTGGCTGTAATTTAATGCTTTTAACCTTTCCTCTGCAGCAGGAAGGCTCCGAGGAGGAGAGTCTCGATGTGGAGAATACTTTGTGGGCCAACACGGTGGTGGCGGCGGGTACGGCGACGGGTATAGTTGTGTATACTGGATGTGAAACGCGCAGCGTAATGAACAACTCACAACCACGCTCGAAGATCGGTTTGTTGGACTTGGAAATTAATGGTCTGACGAAGGTGCTGTTTTGCGCCGTAATGGGACTCGCGCTGGCAATGATGTGTCTCAAGGGTTTCAATGGACCCTGGTATCGCTACATGTTCCGCTTCGTGCTGCTCTTCTCCTACATCATACCAATCAGTTTGCGCGTGAATTTGGACATGGGCAAAGCCTTTTACTCGTGGCAGATGCAGAATGATCAGGAAATAAGTGGTACAGTGGTGCGATCCACCACAATTCCTGAAGAGTTGGGCAGAATCTCATATTTGCTGACCGACAAGACAGGAACGTTGACGCAGAATGAGATGGTGTTCAAGAAGATCCATCTGGGAACGGTGGCTTATGGGAATGACTCATTTGACGAGGTGGCGTCCACCATTCAGAGCATTAATTCGCAACAGAGTCAACCGGATGTGACGGCGAGTCGTAGCACTGCCATGTTCGTCACCACGAGAATGAGGCGCCCTGAAGGGTGGAGGGCGTGGGAAGCAGTCAAGGCGTTGGCACTGTGTCATAACGTGACACCCGTTTACGATGGCGATAGCAAGCACGGAAGCAGCGAGAAAGGTAAGGGTAATCGATATATTTCACTCTCTTTACAAGTTTTTTTTTTCAAGGGGTGCATCAGAGAATTGTATTATAGAAATATTTTAATGCTTTAATTCTTGATAATGATATTTCAAGTATTGAACCTGAAAGACTAAAATATTTAGGCTCTAAAAGTGCGTAATATCCCTGTCAGAAAAAAAATACGAAGAATAAAAATTTTTAGGTCGTTTATATAAATTTATATTAAGTTACCTACCTATTCTAATTTAATATTGAAATTTAATCAAAAGATTATCTCATACTTTGAAATATTGATGAGAGGATCAATTTAGAGTTATTCAAAATCGAATCACATGGTATAAATTATATTATTAGCCATAAATTAACAAATTTGCTTTCGTTACAGACTCTCCCACTCGCTCAATTGACATCGAAGGACCTGGCAAGCGCGAGGTTGTCTACCAAGCATCAAGTCCGGATGAGATTGCTCTGGTAAAGTGGACAGAGCAAGTGGGTCTGGCTCTCGTGGCTCGTGATCTGCAGTCCATTACACTTCAGCTGAGGGGATCACAATTTGGCAAGAGTGGCTCCACGAGGAAGTTCACAGGAGATGGAGGAAGTATTGATACAACAGTGACGAATTTATCAACAGACGGATCTCGTGTAGACCTGAATTCACCGTCAAGCAGCAGCACAACATCACTCAACTCTTTCCTGGGTGGGAATCTCATGCGCTTCCAGATCCTGCAGGTATTCCCGTTCACCAGCGAGAGCAAGCGAATGGGTATCATCGTGAAGGATCTAACGAGTGGTGAGATCACGTTCTATCTTAAGGGTGCCGATGTTGTGATGCAGTCAATTGTACAATACAATGACTGGCTGAGTGAGGAGAGTGGTAATATGGCACGCGAGGGCTTGAGGACACTTGTGGTGGCGAAGAAGGTATTCACAGAGGAGCAGTACAGTGATTTTGAGATGCGTTACAATGCAGCTAGGTTGAGTGTTGCGGATCGCTTCACGAAGGTTGCGGCAGTGATTGAATCACTGGAGCGCGAGATGGAGCTTCTATGTCTCACAGGGGTGGAGGATAGGCTGCAGGATCGTGTACGTCCCACGTTGGAGTTGCTAAGGAATGCTGGTATCAGAATCTGGATGTTAACCGGTGATAAACTCGAGACGGCGACTTGCATTGCCAAGAGTAGTCACCTGGTCGGTAGAAATCAGGGATTGCATGTGCTAAAGAGTGTGCTAACGCGCACTGACGCTCATTTGGAACTTAATCAGTTCCGCCGAAAGCAGGACTGCGCCCTGGTGGTGTCCGGAGAGAGCCTGGAGGTGTGTCTGCAGTACTATCAGAATGAATTTATGGAATTGGCCACCGCGTGTCCAGCTGTTGTATGTTGCCGCTGCAGTCCCACTCAGAAGGCTCAGGTAGTGTCCCTGATTCAGCGATACACCGAAAAGAGGACGTGCGCTGTGGGCGATGGCGGCAATGATGTGAGCATGATTCAGCAGGCGGATGCAGGAGTGGGCATTGAAGGACGCGAAGGGAGGCAGGCGTCCTTGGCAGGTGATTTCAGTATTCCCCAGTTCGCGCACATTGCCAGACTGCTGCTGGTGCACGGCCGACGCTCCTATAAGAGATCAGCCGCTCTGTCTCAGTTTGTCATCCATCGTGGACTCATCATATCCACAATGCAGGCAGTCTTCTCTGCTGTTTTCTATCTATCCTCCGTGCCGCTCTATCAGGGATTCCTAATGGTCGGCTACGCCACTCTGTACACTATGTTCCCTGTATTTTCGCTCGTCCTAGATCAGGATATCAGTGCCCACATTGCCGTGACATATCCAGAGTTGTACAAGGAGCTGTCCAAAGGACGAAGTCTCAGCTACAAAACATTCTTCATGTGGGTTCTCATCAGTATCTATCAAGGTAAGAAATTGTAAATTCTTTTATGAAACAAAACTTAATAGGATTTTTATTGATAAACTTAACACGAATTAGGATATGTTTGAGACTAATATTGATCTAGTAATTTGGAAAGAAATACTAAAATAAATTACAATATCTAGAAATTTCTGTTTTCTAGTGAAAATTTGGCGGATTAGGACTTTTTTTGTTAGGAATAACGGCTTTTTAGATTTTCTATACCTTGGAATTTTATTTGCAAGTTGGCTACCTACTTTGCGATAAATTTTTTTTTGAAATTTTGACTAAAAATCTGATTAGTTTCTGCTTCAAAAATAACGATTTTCTGAGTTTTTTATGAAATTTCTAATTCAAATATTAAGTATTAAAATATTTTTCTTGCTATATTACTCTCTTGCAGGAGGTGTTATAATGTACGGAGCTCTTGTACTCTTTGAGGATGAATTTATTCACATTGTGGCAATTAGTTTCTCTGCCCTCATTCTGACCGAATTGATAATGGTGGCTCTGACGATAAGAACATGGCACAAGCTCATGGTCATTGCAGAGATCTTCAGTTTGATACTCTATCTCATCTCCTTGGCGGTTCTTCATGAGTATTTTGGTAAGTCACTTTATTCAACTTTTTCTTTTGAATTGAGACTAATTATTGACTGTATTCTTTGCTGATCTGGATGCCGCGGCAGATTGGGAATTCATTTGGTCATACGACTTTGCATGGAAAGTCTCAGTGATTACCCTAATTTCATGTTTGCCTCTGTACATTATTAAATTCCTGCGTAAAAAGTTCTCACCGCCGTCATATTCGAAATTGACATAGAGCAAAGGGCGCGGTGGAGAACGTGCAACATTACAATGTGTTAACATTTGTATTAGAGATGAAGAAGAATATGAAAATAACCCCAAAAATATATATTTTAGAAGAACACAAGAAATATTGACTGATTTGATTATTCTTTAATTACAAATTTTTTAGATTTTGATAAAAAAAATCACTTTAGAAGTGATCGAAATCAGTCTTTGCCACACAGAAAACTTTTTCATGATGTTCTTTTAATATGATTTTATGTGGATTTTTTTTATCATTTAAATGATGTAAAACGGATTGAAGAAATAGTTTTTGTCTCGATTATTGTGATAACATTTGGGGGAGAACCTTCTTCTGTCAAGATAAATTTACCTTTTTTTCAATCACTGCACCAACTAATCAAGACATAAAGTAAACAATTTTTGAGGAAGAAAAAACTCTGATAAAGTCTTCACTAACATTTAAACGTGTAACTAAAGTGTAAGAAAAAGATATAATAAATATATTTACTGTTAATTTATTTAACCAAGATGAATTATAAATTAAAAATAAAGTAAAAATATTTTTATGATCTTAAAACGAAGGTATCTTATTGCTAACCAAAACAGCAAGATGAATTTTATTTTATTAAGACAGGGATTTTCTTTTCCCAGAATTATACCGACAATCTTTTCTCCTTATAAATTATCATAAATTATAGTGCGAAATTTTTTCTCTTATAATATGGCATACAAATTCATCAATATTTGACGCATCTTCATTAAGAAGAGATGTCTAACTAAAGAAATTCCCAATGAATATGAGAAGAGAGGTGAGGGGATAGTCTTAAGAGAGATTCTTCATGATCCATGGCATAAAGTTGGAGACACGCGTGTAGACGCCTGGGTATTGTCCCTTGCCACATCCGATGCCCCAAGAAACTACTCCGACTTGAGTCCATTTGCCATCGTTAACCATCAAAGGTCCACCAGAGTCACCCTGTTTATGGATAAAAGATAAGTTCTTCGACATTTTTTTTTTCCAAAAATCATGTTCAATTCACTTACGCTGCACGAATCCTTATAATCTTGTCCAGCGCAAAGCATATTCTGCGTGATTCCGGCTGGAGCTGCACTGCCGTACTTTCGGGCACAATTCTCATTACTCCAGATCGGAATTGTCACCTCTTGCAAGATGGAAGGTTGAGGACCATCTAGTAAAAAAAAATCAATTTATCAAAATATTTCCCATAAAAGTCTTAAAGTCAAAATTTACTCTCTCGAAGGCTTCCCCAGCCGATAACCACTCCAGTTTTTCCACTGTAAGATCTCACATCGTTCGCTGCCGGCAGACAGATTGGTCGAATTGACGAGGAGAATTGCACAGGAGTATCCAGTGTGAGAAGAGCAACGTCGTCATACTAAACACGATAAGAGCTATAAATTTTGGAAAATAATAAAATATGAAAAGAAAAACTCACTAAAGTGCGGGAATCAAAGCCACGGTGACGGACAACTCTCTTCACGTGACGGGTTTCGTGCACGACTTCCGTGGCAGATCGGATGTTGTGATCTCCCAATTGAACGGTCAATCGAGCCACGTCCCAAGAGCTCATGCTGTTGAAGAAATGAATAGAATTAAGTTGCAAAACTATAATCCTTGAATTAGGTAACAATTACGCCTTTGAATTTCAAACACTGTTAAACGAGATTTATTAGAGGATCTTCTTATTATCAGCAAAGATATAAAACATTATGAATACCTGTTATTAAATATTTCGTTCAAATTAAGCTTTTCCTGAAAATTGGAAATAATATCCTGAGAGGTATTTTTTCTATTGATTAACGAAAAAATATATGGGCATTTTAGCTAGTTTGTAAAACAGTTGCAATCTCCAAAAATTACCTCAAACGAATAATCTCTCATAAATACCTTATGAACTCTTATTAAGCACTCAATCGCCATCAAATTTGCATCCCAATACCAGACGAATTAGCACAATCCCCTTAGAAAACCAGCTTTAAAAAAAGAATACTCACTGTGCAACACAATGAGCCGCCGTGAGAATGTGCTGATTGTCGATGAGGGAACCACCACAGAATTGACGTCCACCGTTGAAGAGCACCGCAATCCAGGGCCACTCATTAGGATCGGCATTGTGACCACCCACGATTCTCTCAGAATCCTGATAGCCGTTCTTCATGCCACAATTGGCGTTGATCCCTGATGGTGGAACTGGTGGTTTTGGAGGCACGTGCGGAGGAGCTGGGGTCGTTGTAGGCCGCGTGGGCACGAAGGGCGCCGGAGTGGTGGTTGGCGGCCACTGGAAGATGGGTGGACGTGTGGGCCAGGTGGTGGCAATTCCAGGACGCTTCGTAGTGGGTTTTGTGAATACCGGAACGCCGGCCACACCTCCGGTGATCCATGGCGGATGGGTGGCGGGAGTATGATCTGGGGGGTGAGTGATGGGTTGTGGTGGCCAAACGCTGGGGCTCTTGTTGGCGTCTGGTTTCTGGGGATCAGGCTTTAGCGTCTCAGTGACCGATTCACCTTCGCTTGGCTCTTCAGGCTTGGCGGGTTTCTCTTCCTCTTCAGACGGAGTAGTTGATGGTGGTAGAGTTATTGGATTTGTGCAGCAAACACCAAAGGCCTGATGGCGACAGAGGAAGTCATTGAGAATGGGAATGAGATGGAAGTGGGACATGCGAAAGTATAGCAAGAAATGGGAGCAAACAAACAAAAATATTTTGTGATGATGAGGTGTTTTAAATTCTGCACAACTGTCTGTTAATCAGATGGTACAAAAGATAATTAATTATGTAAAATGCTAAAGAATTGCGAAATTCTGTGAGCCTGGATACATAATGAAAAGATAGGGGAATATTGCTTTAAAATTCAACATTTAGGTATAGGTATCTCTATTAAAGTATCTTAAATGTTTCATAAAATTAATTAAATTGCACCAGAAGTTTTGTCTTTATTGCAATTTATATATATAACACATCTTTTTATTAATTAATTCTTTATGCATTGGAAATGCTAAGAAAATTCATGTAAAACTTTATAATTCCAAATATTGTTGGGGTAGATACGTTACGCCATAAATAAACCCTTAATTTTGGCCCTTTGATAAATCACCTAGATAAAGCTCATATAACTGTGCTAAGCCAAACAAATTTCTTCGGTATGATTTTTCAACATTGTAAAAGTATGGAAAAATAAATATGGAATTGAAATATCAATTAAAAATTTACCGGAGATCCTTTAGAGTCAAAATAGGTGCAGGTATCATAATTGCCTAGCACCCAGGACTCCCAGAGTCCCAAGTTTGGTAGCTTAAAGTAGGGATAGCAGTGCTTGACGGATGTGCAGAAGCCAAGATGTCCACGAGAGGTGAGACAGGCACTGCCCTCGCGCAAAACATTTCCCCATACCGTTGTCTCCCGCTGTGGCAGTCCGGGAATCTGCCTGGGTGTCCTTTTAGCAGCTGCAAAGAAAGGTCAGTGCGTGTGAATTTTTTAGGCGCGTCGCTCGCAAGAAGATGAAAAACAGTTATTTTGTATCACTCTTTTGCGGATATATTGCAATTTTATCCCCTTGCCATTTAATGACTGTCCAATTAAGTGCCTTCGCTGGATGCGCTGGGACAAGGAGAAGAGAAAAAAAGTAATCCAGATTCTGCGAGTGGGATGATGGCGGAAATATTTGCAGGCAATAATCGCGAGCTCATTTATCGTTTAATATCAATAAGAACCGGTTGACACACTAAAATGGATTGAGCGACAGTTTAATATCCAGGTGTGTGACTTCTTTCGCCAGAGATTTTATTGGAATTTTGCACAAATTCGCAGCGATAAACTGTACAGTTTTTTCTTCTTTCTCATTTCTCCTCATGCCTTGTATATTGATCTATCTTTGTTACCAAAATCATCTCAGCTCTTTATTGCCCATGATAAGGAGATTTGTTAACAAATGCGCGGGAATTTGTGAGAATGCTTTTGCGGTCTTATCAGCTGCTTAACATGCCATATAACGGGGATGGCAATTACAGAATTCAATAAGTGAGAAGAAAGTGAAGAATTTCAATGCGATTCTCAAAATTAGGGATGAAAATTTCAAAGAAAATGACGCGTTTCAAAATTTCAAATTTTGAAAAAAATATTGGGCAATTTCCTGCTGCTAAAAACAATAAATTGGGAAAACGTTTATTTATTAATTTCTAGATATGTAGTTTTTTTTTATTAAAAATTTATGTAAATTTGTAAACACTTGCGAAGGAGATATTTACTATTATATTGTCTATGCTCTATTTCTGGTCAATTTTACCCATTATTGGTGGCGATTAGTGTGTTTTTAGGCACAAAGGAATATTAGATTCCAGATTACTCAGTGAATATAATAAACCTAATCATTTATTCCATTTATTACTGGGAATTAAATGTGTTGTCCATTTAAATTTTTTCGATTAGCCCTCAATGAAAATATAAAAAGACGTATTAATTTTCACTGCAATAATTCAATCCTGAGAAACTTTAACATAAATTTCTTCAGATTCTAAACACCACCAGAAAGTAAGAATCCTCATATGATGCAATTAAAGACTGTATAAATGTCTTTGCGTGTGTGTCGATTGACCCATCATCGGCGATGCCACGGAAGAAGTATGGGCACTTTTGCTTATTTATCGTAGATCATTGCACTGGTCGACCACCAAACGAGTCTTCCTTTTAATCTCTGGCTGTTGCTCGCGACAGAACGCGTGTGTCAGGTGATAAATGCATTTTAATCCGGACACCATCGTGGTGTCACCTGCAAGAGAAGAAATGCGGACATTGTCCCCACTACGCGCGGAGCACAAAAGAAATTATTCACATTTTGATTGACACACCGAATGATCACAAAGTGATTTAAGAGCGACAGGCGAAAGAGATGACATTGATTTTTGTTCTATAGACGCATTTTTTGCTAAGCGATAATCCCCCAAGACTTTTGGGGTCACTCAACTAACGCACCATGACTCAATAAACGATAGACCATTGGCCAAGTGATAGAATTTCTTCTTTTTATTTTTTAAGGGGAAATTGTCGCATTATATGATCGCTCGCCCAGGAAATTCTTGGCGGTCACAAAAATTCACGACGAATGATACAAATTAGAGGTGGAAGAGTGTCTTAAGAATCAACGTGACATGTTTGACGATGGCAAATAAGAAGACGCCAAAAGAAGTGTTTTGTAGGATGAATTGGTGATTTAGACGGGCAGGTTCGTCGTCTCGCATTGAAGTCTTGTGTTTCAATTACCATGAATTACAATGGAATCATCCATTTCCATCGTGTCACCGTACAAATGAGGCGTCCCGCCAAAAAAGATCACAAGCAAGACAATTAATTTCATCTTGATTGAGAGGACAAAGGCCCCAAAATATCGATTGATCACAAAAGTTTTTTGAGAAAAAAAAACTTATATTTCCCTCCCTATTTCACACGCGACAAGATCAAAGACGATTCTCTGAGATTCTATGCAAATCACTCTGTGTCACTCTTTGGATATTTCTTTTCCACCCAATCACTGATCACAGCACAATGTTCCTGACTTTGACGGAAGTACCATCCGTAAGTCTTGGGCGAACTGGAGTGCTGGATCGACGACGATCTGTATTATATATGAGCCCCCACCATGTAAACTGCGCCTCAGAAAGACGAAACATCATCGTGGAGTTCTTGAGCTCAAGAATCGATAGCCACGATCATCGACGATCGTGGCCGCCGCGTTCTCTGCGTGCGGGATTGCCAAAAAGCCTCCTCTGTGGGTGGACTGTCCAACGCAGCACCATCCGAAAGGGTGTCATCCGAGAAAAACCACTCGATATGGCCGTTATTCCCTTGGTCGAGAGCACGCAAAAGTGATGGTAAGCGCGAAAAAAAAGATCATCCAAGAATTTGTGGGTGGATGTTACATGAAAAATATAAACTTTTTACCGTTATTATGTTAAGATTTTTTACGGTTCTTATTAGTGACATTTTGGGTGAAAATTCCTCCAGGCCTTGGCGGCTCTCTACTTCATCCTCTTTGGCAGAGAGACTTAGCAGAAGATCAACAGGAGATTAAAAAGATTAAAGTTGATCATATTCGAAGGTAAATAAGTACCTAATAATTTAACCTCGTGTTTTTCTAGGCTTTTTAAAGTTATAAAACTTTTTGGCTTGCTCTTGGGCTGTAAGCCTATGCAGAAGAGGTAAAAAAATGCCTGATCGGATGCAGAAGGGTTTCCAAACATTTAATTATTAGGTATATACTTCCTTAACGTTTCACAATGTTGTTCTTAAAGAACAATTGTGGTGATTTTGCATCATCTGCCGATATAGGGACCTCGAAGGGTCCCTTATATGAGTGCTCTTCGAAAAGAGGGTGCAGTTATTGAACTAGAAATCTTTCCAACCAAACCTTACTTTGGTTCTTGAGTATATCCTACTACAAAGGTAAAAAAGTTGGAATTTTATATCAATTTTGTCTCGAGTTTGTTTACCGATTTTGGTTAATAAGTTGTAAAGGGTAGGTATTCTATGGAATTTAATTATAATACTATTCTGAACACTTAAAATGCTTAAAATTCAACAAATCACCGTTGTGGTGCTAAAGTCTATGATTTTTTTTTCTATTTTAGTAGTTTAAAATAATTTAATAAATATTTCTGTGGTCTGAAAATTGTCTTTATAATTACTTGAAGTCAGATTTTAATGAAAATTTATCATTTCTTTGGACTGAGACTGAAATGTAGACGTAAGAAATCTGTTCGTCGTCTAATTTTCTATATTCTATATGGATATATAATAATAATATTTAATCGAAAGAGTCAATGATTTCTTTCCTTATCGTCGAATAATAATTTGTTAAAATAACCAGTTTTGTAAAAGGTTTATAACCCCATAAAAAATACATAACAATTCCATCACTGCATTATCAACAATTCAGAATCTCTTCTTATAACCATCATCAATCAACGTGGGAAGATGATCTGCATTTTGGCAATCATAAATAGCCTCTGAAGAAAAAACTTTAATTGACTCTTTATTCATGACAAAATCCTTTTATTTTCCATTTTATTTTTACCATCTCTGATCTGAAAGAATGTTATTCTTGGTATGTCAATCACCAAATATGCCCTGTGACTCATTTATCACTTATTTTCGCTCCATTCTACTTTGCCAAAATGTTGCTCGCTTGTCCGAAGAATATTTTTTATTGAACTTTACCACTAAATCCGATGTTCTTTTTGTAAATGATGCATCGGGAGACCGTTTCAATTTGACTGGTTTTGTCAACATTCAGGCGATTTTTGGGCGGATGAAGAGAGATCACTTAGTGCAGGAGCTTCCTCACGGGAATGTTGAGTAAAATCCCATTGGCGATTTGAGAGAGTAGTGGTTCATAGAATTGCCCACTCTCCAGGAGGATCTCATTGTGGTGAATGTTCCAGTACTCATTAATCAGCTCCAGCACCACAAGATTGAGTGTAGGGTCTGGCACGAGATTCTCAATGAATGTCCCCACGGATTTCACATTCGGAATCATCTCAAACTTGAACACTCTCATATATGTTTCTCCATCCCGCTCCTCAGCCTTGGCGCGAATCTTCCACGTTGTTTGAACGCGGTCTACAAAGATGGTAGTTAAATTGGTCAGGCATCACGAAAGATCACGCATTCTATTGTGTTCTTACTCAGTGTGAGATTAAAGTAACCCTGAGAGCCTAAATTAAGTTCGTTGAACTTCCCCTGGCCCTTATACTCTCCATCCATGTGAAGGCGCGGAATTGCCACATCCACGTTGAACTTCCATTCGTCATCCGTGATTTGAGACCTCACGCGACGCACCTGAGTGTCACTGAAGCCGTACGCGTGACCACGCACGACCGTGAGTGAGGCGAGGAGGGTGCTGGAGGCGCGATAGAGGAATTTCGACTGGATTAGCGGGAGAGGGTCAATTGACGATATGTTGAGCTTTGGAATGCCATCCTGAAGCAAAACACCATCAGCTCAATTAATATTCCAATCACATTCGCGAAATCGAGTGAAAATATCATTTGTAGCATATTATTCGAATTTAGGTAGAAAAATCAGCCTTGATCTACTCACTTTGAGTGCCGGAATGATCTTCTGTAAGATACTCTTGAAGCACTCATTCCTCTTTGGATCCTCACGCTTGCAGATTGTCGCCTCAATTGCTAATGCGCATAATAAATAATTAAATATTTGCAATCCAATTATTTATTTCCATGTCAACCTACGTAGTTCTGCATCATTCACTTGAGCACATGCTACACCAATCACTATAAAAAAGATTACAGGAAATTTCATATTCACCGAATTCTTTTCTTTTCCAATGTTAATGTCTTTAAAATTTAACTAAAAAAAATCCTTAGATTCGTCCAAGAAGAAAGTTACGGATAAAATATAAGAAATCTAGGCCGAGTAAGACCGCCTCGCGAGGTGGTCAACGAAACTCTGTCTTGGAGATACTGGTGACGAGTTTCGCCGTCGACTCCAGTGCATAAGAGCAGCGTGTTGAATAAAATTGTTATATAATGAATACAGTGGTGGCTTCAGCGTCGCTGAGAAAGAGGCCAGCTAAGAAATAAAAAAAAACCCGATCCTAAGAAGAGAACCAGTTTCTCTGCAACTTGTCGAATTTCCATGATCTTGATGGTTAGAGAGAGTAAGGGAGGGGAAATGCACCTTGACTGTCGGCCCCATTTCTCCCCTGCCGTGAAAACTACTTTCACTTTCATATGCTTTCTTTTACTCTTCCGCTGTTCAATCGGTACAATTCGTGGTCAACAGCTCTCAATCTGTATGCGCAACTTTGCGGAATTTTTATTATAGATGAACCACTGCACTATTACAGAAAATGAAATGATTACGATTGATCTGTTAAGTACCAAGATAAGTGACCGCGTAGCTTAGTTATTTATACCTATGGGAACTGAATCCGAAAATTTGAGAGAATAGCGAATATTACAACGATAAGAAAATTTTCTATTTTTTTTTAAATGAAAACCACGATCCTTGATTTCAAAAAAAAAATAATAGGTATTAAAAAATTGTTTTTATAATACAATTGCAAACATCAATAGTTCCTAATAAATACTCTCTTATAAATCGATTTTATTCTTTGAATCTGAATAATTAAGAGTCCCTATTCCCAGATCTTTGCTGATCAACTTTTGATATTGTGACCCCTTATTTTCCGCCCTTTCCTTCTGCATATACGGTTAAAAATCTGCCATTCATTCCGTGATCAAATTCCATACCTACATGAAAGATTTTATATCTCAATCTTCACATCGTTACCTCATTTTCTGATCCTCAATCTCCTCAGAATAGTTTATTTTTTTTCACTCACGTTGAGAACATCTCGTAGGGCTTAATTCTTAAAAGAAAATCAACATTCTGCCTAAAAAATGCCCACTTATTGAGGATATTCGTGTACATTTCACCAATTATTACAAAAAATCACAAAAATTCGCTCATTGTGATCATTTCGAAATCACCCTATATGTATATGTTTCTTTTTTTTAAATTGTATATTCAAAATTTCCAAAGAAAATCATAAAAAAAAATTTGAACTCACCCGAATCTTTAAATATGTTCATAAATTTTTTCTCAGGAGGACCACATTAAATTCTTAATCTTTATGATTTGTTCACTAAATTTGAAGAAAGCTTCCCTTGTTGAATTACTCTATGA
This sequence comes from Phlebotomus perniciosus, assembly GCA_918844115.2. NCBI lineage: Eukaryota > Metazoa > Arthropoda > Insecta > Diptera > Psychodidae > Phlebotomus > Phlebotomus perniciosus. The sequence continues at coordinate 30,338 of CAKKOB020000104.1, read as the reverse complement.
TGCCAGTCTCAACTTGCAGAGCAGGATGTCCCATCCGGAAGATAGGTAGACTGTTTCCAGTTCTTTTGGCAATAAAATCTGCCTTCTCATTTGAATTATTGACCAAATTGGAATTGATTTTGGGATGAAACAGCAGAGTAGCGGCTGTATTTCTACACTTAGACACGGTGGCGGCCACGTGAAGGGGCGTCTGATCTCCATCCGACGGGGCATTCACATCTGCTCCATGTTGCAGCAGAAGGGCAGCTATTCTGGCGTTATTCCACTTGCACGCCGAATGTAGAGGGGTCCATTTGAACTCCGTCTGAGCATTTACGTCGGAGCGATACTTGAGGAGGAGTTGCGCCAAGTCGTACCGATTGTTGTATGCCGCCCGGTGGAGTGGGGTGTATCCATCCCGGTCGGTTGCTTTTACACAGGTGGCATCTAGCTCTAGGATTTCCTCCACACGCTGTATACTATCTCCCTCATCGGAGGCCCAAAGGATTTCTCGCTCCAGAGTTTCTATGGGGGTTGTTGGATTATTATTGAGCAAGAGGAAAACAAGCTGGTTTACTCACCGTGTGGTGATTTATCCTCTTCTATTAAATCATCAGGGTCATCCCATCCGGATACAAACATTCCCCTCTGAATGTTTGGTACTTGCATTTTTTCAAAATCCACCAGTGCCGCCTCTTCATCTGATGAAAGAGGATCATCTCCGGCGATTAAAGTACTCATTTTAAAGCGATTTTATATAGAAAACTCGGTAACTGGGAGGTAATCAAACGTACCAAACCAAATTGTTTATTTTTATAGTCTACTGCAACGCCGTCTGGTGTTGGAGATTGTGACATTTCGTTTTGACTGAGGCTTTGTCGAAAAGTCCAAACTGTGGAAAAATTAGAAAAATCTCGGGAAATAGGCGGATAATTGGCCACAATTGCACATCAATATGTCCGTGTACAGTGCCGGTACGTGATACATTAGAAGGATTTCAATAGATATGTGTATAGCCATGGGAAATTACCGTTTAATAAATTATAACCTAACTTTGTCTTAATGGGGCATTTTGTTGCCAAATTTAGCCAAATTTGACGGAATTTTCCTCTTTCCAGCTACATGGGTGAAATTTTTCGGGGCCGCAGGAATCCCCTCCAGTGTGTCTGCCTCCTATGCACACGCCTTTGTTGAGAATCGCATGCAGATGAATATGTTAATGGATCTAAACAAGGAGTACCTCAGAGAGATGGGAATCACTCCCATGGGGGACATAATTGCCATCCTGAGACACGCCAAGGTGGTCCACGATCAGAACACTAGAGAGAAAGTATTGGCGATGGACAAGGTGCCCGTTGCGGCAGTTTCTGGAAATCCAGTTGGCTCTAAAGTGGTCAAATTACCACCAAAAGTGAAGCCGTCAGAGAACAGAGACAACCTCGAGATTCCTTTGCCCAGTAAGCCTCGTCGGGTGTTGCCTGAGCACGAGGGCAAGTACAAAGTCACATTGCCCTCAGGGACAACGCCGCGTACCAAGGAAATTATGTCTAAGAGGGCTCAACTCTTCCCTGAAAAAAAGCCGGATCGTATGGACACGGACACGGACGATGAAATGCCTCAAATGGCAGTTAAGCGGGATATTACTTTCAAAGTTGTGGGTCTGGACAAACCCACGGGCTCCATATTCTCGCGTCTTGGCGACAAGAGTCGAACAGACGGACGCGTGATCGAGAGTACTCCATCTCATGCGGGCATCCTGAAGAACAGCCCCACCAAAAAAGTGGGCATCGTGAAGAAAGCCTCATCGCATCGTGTCATCTCCGTGAAGCGCGTTCCAGCTAAAGCCACCACCATGGTGGCTGATGAGGTGGAGTTGCAGCAAAAGATGGAGCTTTGTGAGCCACAGAAGAGTGTCTCCTTTTCCCCGGAGGACGAAGTTGTGGAGTTCGCTTCCAGGCGAGCCTCCGTGAAGCCCAAGAGTCGCGTGGGGAGTCGTTCAGCCGGCAACAACGTGCGCTCTCGCTTAGGACTGAAGGCCAGTAAAACCACCACCATCGCCGTGCTCCACAAAACACGTAAGACCATCAAGATGAAACCGGGTATCATCAAGAGCAAACTCCGCTCGGATGATATTGTCAATCTCAAGGCGCTGCCCGTTCACAGTCGACTGGATCTCAAGAGACGTGCCGGCGCACTCACGGCCAACGCACTGGCGGCCCGGATTGGTGAGGTGACGCTCAGCACGAGTCCTGTGAGGAGGAAGGAGACGAAGCAGGGCAATAGTGTTTTTCATCGACTGGGTTTCTCAGGCAATGCCAACCATTGAACATCGTGATTCTGTAGCTCTGAGAAAAATCGATCGCCTGATCATCCCCTCATCTGTCTGGGGAATAGCTGATGTTTGTGTAACTGCTGCGTATTTTAATCCAGAGATTTCCAATTAAAAATCCCTGAATATTAATTCAACGTCTTCCCACCTTCATCTGGACTTAAGATTATTGAGGGACTTGGCCAGGATTTTCGAAGAAAAACAACATGTAAGTGCTTCGTTGATTTATTTGAATATGTTACACTTGCTACCCTGATACACATCAATTTGGGTATTTTGGGAAAAGAATCCCAAGTAGCAAAATGATGTCTTGGATGAGTCAATAGGAATAAATTGCTATCACCTGTAAAACATACCCATTACGAGATCAACTAAGCCCTGATACATTTTGGCTTGCTTTTTACATCTATTAGTTGCATCTCTGGTCTCCCGGCCGTCACAATTGTTCGGTGATAGAGCTTTTCCGCCTCGAGATTGATCTCTGATGTTGTGACTTCTGATCAAACAGTCACAAAATAATCCGAAACCTCTGGAAATAATTACGTCACAATTCCTAATGGACTCCAATCGACAGGGAACGACGATGAACTTTTCTCCATGATTCACTGATCTGTGGGCCAAATTGATTCTGACCGAACACAGGAGGAAAATTCCAAGACAAACGAAAATGGTCTTCATTTTTGAATTTCTGACGATCTTGCTTGAACTGAACACTTCGCTAGTTAGATTTGGGCATTTTATACGAAATTTTCAGATTATATGTTTAATTTTAAGTGGTCATTAAATTACTATCTGGATAGTATATCACGGTCACTGTACTTTAGCGATCTAAATTGAAGAGATTCCTTTCAGTCTGATCCCCTTAGTTATAGTTAGGTCCGGCCTATAAGTGATTGACACGACGTCTCATAGAACTTCGTATGAGATCATACCTAAGTCAAGTTTTAAGATTATGAACTCTTACTGGAGAAGCTTCACAAGACTAACAAAGACTGACCACATTTCCGGATCATATGTTGTTTTATGTGTAAGTCATAAATGTTTTTTAATCCTTAAAAAAGTAAGTATATGAAAAAATTTATATCGTGATTAAAAGAGAACATTTGTTGAATAAGTTTCAAGTCAGAATAACGTCACTAGTATTTCGTTTTTATTGAGTCTTTAGCTTTTTTAGCTGCTATTAAAGGTTAATAAAGTTTTAATTATTCAGCTGGTAGCAAATACATAGTTGAGGTCAAAAACGCTTGGAAATTGCATTATGCCTGCCAAATTCAATTACATCGTGACCGGATTATGCGTTTTACATGGACACGATTGAATTAGAATTGGATTTGAAGTTGGATTAGAAATGACTTTAGACAGCACTCTCAATCCAACTTCAAATCCAATCTTAATTCAATCGTGTCCATATAAAACGCATAATCCGGTCTCGATGTACGAGTGCTCATTCATACAGCCTGATTCCATTTTATGTGCGTTTTTTTGACCAGTGTAAATAGTTAGGTACCTCGGTCTAATTTGAATGGTTGCATGAAAGTTTGGTCTTTTGTCCACCAGATGGTGCTACTTGTTCTCCCAATTCGATATATCGACCACCTTCCCTCCGCGATACTTGAAGGGGATTTTCGCAACGAGATTCAGTCATTATTTCACCGTTTGAGAAGCAGGTTGTGTTTTATTTTGTGTAGCGCTCTCAAATAACATTTTTTTTACTGTTTTGTGGGTGAAGATTTCAACTTTATGAGAAAGATGCTCAGTGGATTTTAGCTTCTTGTCTGTGTGAATTATCTGTGTGTGAATTCCCAGTGAATTACCGAATGCATTATAGCGAGGGTGAAAATCGATAATGCTCAGATGTTGAAGTTGAGGGCAGCAATTCGAGTTTTCCTCGTGCGTTTCCTGTGAAGTATTTGTTTTGTACAGTCGAAGTGAATTTTTCTCTGCGGATTCTTCTAATTGTATCACCTCGAAGAGCCCCACTGAGGTGTTGGAATTGCCACAAGCGCGCCCCCGTGATTTTATAGCCAGGTGGGTGTTTCTTTTTCCTCGTTTTTCAGCTTCATTCATACATTTTCAGTGCGGTTTTCGACGTCGCACGCCGTGCAACGCTAAATTGCACAAACTCACCCACACACGCAACGGCGCCACTGGCCACACACACCAACACGTGCCATTGTGGTCAGTTGCTCCTCTGCAAACTCCCCTTTCCGGGCATTTGTTCGTCAAGTAGGCGCTTTCAAAACCAATTGATGTGCAAAAAGAGGAAAGAAGATTGCCTTAATGTTCATTTCATTGTTCCTCTTCTGAGATTTTCATTGAAGGATCTTTGTCTCACTAACACAACCAAAACATTTCGCATCCTTCCGGAGTTTCCTCTCGCGGCTGCCAGCGCCACAGGGTGGGTGGTTGTTGAAACTGACGTGACAGGTGGTTTTTAAATCCTTTTGGCGGTAAATGGCAAAAAACACCTGTCCATAAAACATCCGGAAATATTCAACAGGTACTTCCAAGGGTACTTCAGCAAGGGGAAAAATTCTCATGCGAGACCTTAAGGTTCGGGAAACAAGTCATAAAGACCTTTCTCGGGAAGTTATTTCGGTGGGAAGAAGCAAAAAAAATCTACCTGGAAAGAGGAGAATGAGAGAACGAAACCTGTTCCTCAGCAGAAAGGGAAATACCCTTAAGAGCACCTGGCGTTAACTTGTTCCACCTTGTGGCCTGTTTCTAGCATAATCCGGGACTGTTTCAAGGGCTTTACAGTGTGTAATCTTATCGCGTTGATTCCACTCTTATCTCTGTTTTTAATTGCGTCATATCAGCTCTTGAATGTTTTGCTCTTTTGCTGTGCCGAACCTGCCATGGGCAACACGATTTGGTATTTATTGCGTTCGGTATCTCATGCTGTGAATCAATGACTCGGAGTAATTGAGAGGAATGTGAAGACGATGGCAATGCCAATGAGGTATTTCCACAATCAATTCCCACTCAATTGGCTTTGGAGAAAAATCATTTACCATGCATTTCACATGGAATTCCAATAAGATGAATAGTAGCTTCTCTTTTGAAGATTATACTAAACCCACTAAATTTTGCACGTAGGCATATTTGGAAGCTTACATAAACTTAGTTTTGGATTATCGTTCAAAGGTGTTTCTTATCAGGTAGAAAATACATATTCGATAACGATTTACATAAAAACGAACTCAAAACACAACATAGCATTCAATAAAACAGAAAAATTTTAACCAAAAAAGTTGTAAAACCTTCTGAGAAGTCAATTACCTCTCGCGGTTTAATTGGCCCTTGAGAAAACAAACGAAAAAAAACATTGCTCAGCAAAATCTCCCAAAACTATCCGAGAGAAATCAGAATGCCTGTATAATTGATTTCAACTGCTGCTATTGCCTTAAGATTTCACCAGAAGATCAAATTTCAGTCAATCATGACAATTTCTCTCCAATTTGCGCTAAAGAGCAACTTCACGATATTTGAGAAAATTGGTTGAATTCGTGAGAATTCCCTTTACCCGCTTGATGGTTAGTTTGAGGAAGAAATTACATACCGGTTGAGACATCAAACGCGCTTTCCAAAGATAAGCAATCAATCAATTAGAGGTGGAGTCATCAAAGTCGCTCATCTATTAAACGCGTAGAAATGTTGTTTGACAGAAACAGTTGGTTGATTAACAAGAAGCACAACGTCGTTACTTGAAAAGAGAGAGATCATAAAAGTGACCCAGAATTCGGATGATCTCTGGATAATGTTTATAAGTGTGTTTTTATTTGTTAATTTGAGCAATCAAGTTTGATAGGTTCATTCGGTTCATTGAAGTAAACGCGGTCATTTTACTGTTTCCCTTTATCAATCATTTTCTTATCGATTAATTTGCTCTAATGAAGTAGGTATACCAAGTAGTGCAAAGCAAACTTATTGTTATTTAATGAAAGACAAAAAAAAATATTACTTTCAGGTATTAGGTATCAATTTGCAGATATTTCTTGTAGATTTTTTTTAGTTACTGTTTTCATACAACTTGTACTTAATACCTACACTATACGTAAATAATATTTTACACAATATAATTTTACTAAACTTTCATCAACTAGGGTTCCACGATATGATCACTAGGTATATTTGTCTTTTAATTTTGGAATCATTTTCCTCTTCATCTCATGACCTCGTCAATTTTCTTCATTATTTACCTCTTTTGATCTTCCCTTTACTGCAGATGGTTCTTAGAGAATTATCAAAATTTCCTCTCTTTTTACCATCACATATTAAGCAAGAAATTTCACGGTGTTTATTGAAGCGGAACTCTGAGAATGCGTTTCTTTTTGTCTTAATCTTTTGAGCTGATTGAACTTCATACTGAAGGTGTTGGAAATTTCATTAAAATCATATTAATTTCCTCTTAAAAGTTTTTTTCTACATGTCGCGGATTTGTCGGATAAACAGATTTAGAGTCGTCATAAGATAATTAAATAATAAAAAGTTTTGTTTGAACTCTTCAACTTGGGGGGGGGAAATAAACTATTCGTGACTGTCTAATTGGATTTAAAGTTTTCCACTTTTTTTCCGCCATTTCTGCATTTTTTTCATATAGAGTCTTTATGGATACCGCCTTTTTTAAAAAGTGGCTGGAAAAATTGCAATAATTTTACTACAATAAAGAGCATTAATTAAAGAAAAAATATTGTATGAATATATAGTATAAAAAATTTAGTTGATTTCTCGCACAACATTTTGAGGTATAACATTAAAGAGACTATATAATTCTAATGCAACATGAGTACTTTATTGTCACTCTGTGCATTCATGTCGTCTAATGGCTCAAAAGTGGGTAGACCTGTGCAATAATTTTAAATTTATCCCACCAAAAGCACAACATTCGACAGACTCACTAATGTTTTCGTGTATGATGTAATTTTATTTTTCAATGCACGAGTTCATTGGCTCTTTTTTTATCCACAAAGTGCATGCTGTGTCTCGTGAGGAGTGTATTTTGTACAATAAATTAATTGTTCAACAGATTGTTTCACTGTAATTTACTTCTTGGTGTTATTTATAGTGCAACTATTACGTTGACCGAATTAATTTATATTAATTAACTTTATAACACGTTTACTTTATCATTGGGATATCACCAATGTATATGAGGGACACAGTACTCATATACAAGAGAGACCATCACTTGAGTACAAATGGAATTTATTCCCACGCATATATATTGGTCAACAAGAAAATACCATAAAAGGCTTCGATATAAAATTACTTTACCATGTCTTTCCTGGGGGACAACAAAAGAAAAATATGTGTCACTGTACTTCAAACAGCAACGGCAAACGGGGCAAAAGAGAAAAGAAGTATTCAGTAAATTTTATAAGTTTTATAAATAGAAAATACATCTTCGTGTGTTTGACAAAGTGTGTATGGAAAAAGAGTATTAAAAAAAAACACGAGAGAAAAGAGCTGGAGGATGTTGCAAGAAGAGCGATAAGAAAATGAATGAATTAGAGGCCATAAATTTTAAAACGTAAACGCACACTCTGTATCTAATATTTATCCATTAAATCGTTGTTTTTTCCTCTTCTCTCTTTTATTCTTTTCACTTAATAATATCCCTCAATGCTTTTGTCAATGAAAAGACAACATTTTACTGTTTTCTCTCTATTTAATGTTGTTATTGCCAGTTAAAAATTACTTTAGCACTTTTCAACTTGACAAAGGTGATGAAATATTATTACTCTTTCGATTGCCGTCATATGCAAACATAATATTATAATAATATACCTATACAGAAGGGAAAAGTTAAGTAAGAGAAGCTTTATCAGGTGTAAAAAAATAGTTGAAGAGATCGAAATAAGTCGATATTGTAATTTTAGTTCGTTGCATTTTTCCAAAAAGTTGCTTTCATTAGATACCTTCTGAAATCTGTTTAGGCTAAGCTACGACAATTCAAATATTACAAATTATATGATTATTTTAAAGAAATTTTACATAATTTTACATGAAAAATCTAAAAAATTTAGCAACATTGATATCTTTTTAATATGAATTCAAAAGGAATATTTTACTTTATGCTTAATTTACTCACAATACATATTTCTAAAATGGGAGAAATTGAGTGATTTTTTCGCGTGATGATTTCATTGTGATCCAAACACATTTTTTTTTCACTGAGTTCTTATTTACTTTGGGAGACACAAAATCTGCTGAAAATGGTGTGAAGTGTATTTGAGTTGAATGAAGGAGTCTCAATGGACGTAGGAGTGTCTATGAGGTTCTTTTTTATGCCTCGGAAAAGGTGATTTTATATGGTAATCATCAATATTACGCATCTGAATTGGGAGTTCATACGAAATGGCCTTTTTCTCGTCATCAACACTTAAAAAATTTAAATTTGTCATTGTCCAGAAGAGAGAAGCTCAATAACAGAGAAAATATTTTCCTAATTTCATCATTTATAGCTGAATTTAATCGTGTGGAAGAAAGAGAGACTTTCTTTAAGCACACCCACTTTCATGTGAGTGATGAGAGTGAGAAAAAGAAGCCATTGATGGATTATTGTTAATTAAGAGAATCACCCAAGTTTTCCCAAAGATATAAATTGTATTAAATTTTCTCCGTTTGTCTCTTCTCACAGATTTATTCTCTTCAATTACATAGAGGGAAGAACTGAGATATTGAAGTGGATTCCATCACGTACCGCCGGGCAAAATGTCTGATAATGATAAGGATAAGGACTCATCCGTCCGGGTTGCTGTTAGGTAAGATTATTGCTCATTCTTTTCTTGTCTTTCTCAACTTATTTTTCTCTCTCTGAAATGCATTTGTGATCCGAAGAGAAAGAATAATAATTGTATTTCCTCTCGCTTAGTTGATACGTTTGAAGTTTTAAATTGAAGAACTTCACGCATTATGAATTTAAAGGCAAATGTGAGCAGGATGGAGGCAAAGTGAAGGAACAGTAAAAGAAAAGACATGTAATAAAAAAGAAGGTTTAAAGAATTTTTTTTTTTGAAAAAGAACACGAGTCACGGGTGGTTTAATGTAGCAAAAGTGTTCAATGTTGGTAAATTTTATCTCTTTTATACAGTTAATGTCTTTTATTTAAACTTCTTTATTGCCATACGTGAAATTTTCTTTCACAAAAAAAAATGAATAAAATATGTGAATTGTGCGTGAAATTTGAGAGAAAGAACTGAAAGAAACATTTTAAAAAGAGATACACAAATTTTTATTAATTGTTCTCCTCCTTTCGCAAGATTATCGCTGATTTTTCTTGCACAAAATTAAAATTAATGACAAAATTATTCAATTTAAGCTAATTTCTGAATTCTTTTCAATCTCTAACTGGTGATATGATAATGAATATCTGTGTTGATAGACACGCTGGAGTTATGAGTGAATAAACAATATGCCGATGAAACTGTTATAAAGTTGAGGATTACAATCTTTCAGCCAGCTGATGATCTTTCCTCTTCCTATTCAATGAGATTTTGAGCGGCGCGCGAAGTATTTATTTCCTCGCAACATGTTGTTAAACATAGATTTGCTCTGGCTTACATGGATACAGAAATAGTATTTTTCTTATGTATATGTATCTGCAATATGGCGGTATACGTATATATTACATAAGACGTTGAGTTCATTTGTCTCATCTCACGTTAAAAAATATTCTTAAGATGGCACAAGTAAGAAGAAGATAAAGTTGAAGATCATGCAAAGAATGAGAAAGAGGGAGGATGTAAGACAAATTTAAATACTTTGGCTTTGTATAGATATACATACATTTACATAGGTATCATCTTATTTTTATCACAGACACTGATTGCAAGAAATCTCGTGTGGGTAGATTATGTGTAGAAAGTAAGAGCGAAATATGATAAATAGGAATCACGCGGGGGGAGAGAGAATCGCAACAATAAAGAGATTAAAGAGGTATAGGCATAGAGTTTTATTTATAAGTTCAAGCCACAAGTAGCATCTCAATGGAGATGATGAACTGAAAGATATGTTTAGATTGGTGGTACAATCCAAGTCGGCATAATATAAGTGTTAGAAATTTTCACACTCTTCATTTTGCAATCCTATGGGGATTTATTTAATGATACATAACCTCTGAGATGTGGGGAGTCTCTCATGTATCATTGGTTCTCACTGTCCTCACTGTTTTTCGAATAAATTGATGCTGTGATTGTGATCAAGAAAATGGCAATCTTAAGGCAAATGAGAGACAATTAATTACTATATATGATGTTCACTTTGAGAGATACAATTGTAAATTTGTAAAATCAAAGGCAATTAAATTGTAAATTTATTGTAAATTAAATTGTAAATTTATTGCCTTGATTGATCTTCTGGCGGCAAAAGTCATTTTTACAAATTGTTACAGCGAACAGACCTACTATACCGACTCTGATGGCTGTCAAATTGCAATTCCAACACCTTCTTGTTAATTTTTTTGAATATAATGCGCGAGCCAATGCTATAAGATCGCCAGATAGATTACCTTCTGCAAGATTTATTATTCACCACCAATAATGGCACGCAATGTTTGCCGAAATGTAAAGAGAGAGAGAGAGAGAGAAAAAAAAGCCGCTTTGAAATTGAGTCCAATGATAATTTCCTAAAATAAAAATATTGACAAGATCTCGATCGTATGCGTGTGTGTCGCAAAAATGGCAAGGAAAAACCATACCGATGGACAACAAATTGTTCAAGATCACAAAAACCAACTGGAAGGTTGTTTTTTTTCATCTTTCACACACAAATTCACACATTTTAGGTGCGGGGACTCAGCTTATTAGCCATTGAAAAGTATGTCTGACATAATTACATGCATCTGCATGAAAGATAATATTGAAGTAAGAAAGAGTTTTATCAGTCAACAAGGTTGATTATGGGTGTTGGGAAAAAAAGCTGAAATAATTGTACGCTGTTGACTGTTGCATAAAGAGTACATTAAACAGAGGTGTGGTATGTGACTATTTGGATAGATTTGTCTAAGTCTAAGAGATGTTTCACGATCAGCTAATTATTCTCAGGAAAAACTCTTGTTTTCTCATACAGAGTGAAGAGGGCAAATATTCAAATGAAATGTTGACTTTATGTTAATACTTTTAGCGTCAACAGAACATTTTCTAAGATGGTTGAGAGTTCAGTATTTGATAGTTTAATCTTCTTCTGATCGAAACATGATGACTAAATGATTCCGGAAAGTTGTTAGATAACTTTAAAAATTTTATTTCTTGATTTTGTGGGAAAACAATTCGCCTAATTCTATAGAATTTAATGTTTCAGCGTTTCCATGTGTATTTTTTGTCATAAGAAGCTGTATTTAATAAGATACTAAACAGCCATCAATATCTTTATCTGCAGGCTAGGTGAAGAAAAAGAAAATGCCGTTTTATGTTTGAAAAACATTAACAAACCATAATGTGGAGTCTCCGTGAAAAATTCACATGCTAAGTGAAGACATTAAATTCTGTATGTTTGTGTGAAAAATGATTAAAATTATTCATGCGATGTGGTTTCTTTTACGTCGTCTTTTTCATTTGTGATGTCATTCACGACCGCGTCTTCTCTGTTCTATAATTACATTACTGTGTTTATGTATTTAATTCACTGAAAGAATCCAAACATTAGGATTTATTATATTGACACACCGTGGTGAAAGGCATCTGTATTAAATTTTTGAGAAACGAAAAGAAATCCCTCAGTGTGTTTAAGGGAATCATTTTTAGAATTCCTGGAGATAATTTGTAAAATTGTTACATCTTGTTTGCTCAATTTCTTATGCATCGTTATAAAACGAAAGTGAAAAATGTTTATATCCATATGGTGGAAAAAATTAATTAAAAAATATTTTTGGTTTATTACCATGCTCGTGGAATGGTGAAGAATTTACAATTCTTTTAACACACCAAAATGATTTTCACATTTTACATGTTTTATGCCCAGAGCAAGAGAAGGAAAAACCGAGAGTTTCGAAGAAAAGGTAGAAAAAATTATAGAAATTTCATAATAAATACAAATTAGTGTTAGAAATTACCACTGTACGAGGTTACTAAATATTTTAACGCCTCTTTTATTGGAATTGAATGTAGGCATAAGAAAAAAATGACCTTTATAAATGGAAATCGATGCAGAAATCACATACTTGACACCTAAAGATATTATTTTCTTTGCATTTCTAATAACAATTTGTTTGCTTTTGCAATCAAGTGTGATAATTATTGACAGATGATAGACTCTAATCATTTAAAAAAAAATGAATTGAGTTTGACAATCTTTTAATTTTATTTGAAATCTGTCCAAATAGAATTGTTGTCTAAAGCCTTGGTAGCTATTATTAAACCAGGATGTTTCTCAGAAAATTATTTCTGAATATGGTATTATAATAGAACCAACTCTTAATGCACATGTCAGGCCAATGACAAAGAACAAAATTTCACGGTATTTGTGTCGAGCGAAACATTTTGCTGGTGTAGCTTTTTTGTCGATATCATGTTGGGTTGACTGAAGGCTGGAGTACTTATCTATTATTGTTTAAGTAATGCATGATAGTTTGTGTCTGGGGAAGGGAGTAAAATATAATTCTATTGTGTCTACCATACAGATTGAGCGAGCAATCAGACAACTGAAAATATAGTACGCCAGCAACTAACTACTATAAAGGGAGCATCAGAATTTCATAATCTGAAGCAAACGTGTGTAAGAGAATATAGAGATGTTATATAGATGTGGATAGTTACAATAAACTGTGACGATGATTACCACGATGATGTTTGAAAATGCACGGTTGGTTAAATTTCTGAAGACTCATGGCAAAAAGGGAGATATTCGCTCTTATACTTTATGTCTGTCGCATATCAAATTCATACACGAACATTAAAATTATACGGTGACAAGTGGAAGTTCACTGAAAATGTTGGAATTGTGTGTTGTTTGAAGAAAAAAAAATGAGAACATGAATTCATTAATCATAATTTAAGAGTCTGATAGTATCGACAAAAAAAATCATGTAAAAATTTCTCATTTCACTTCTTATTGTACTCTTGATGTTTCTTGAAGATTGTTGAGTGGCCAGAAACAACGTGTTTCTTTGTCATCATCTTGGCGTGTCATTTAATTTTTTTTTTAAGCAAATTGCCTTTGAAATGTATATGAATTGTGTCTGAATTCATCAACCTACACCTTTTTTGGAGCACGAATATCGATTTTATTGTGTATTTCTCACTTTTTTTCCTCTTGCCTGAAAAGTGGAACAAATAGATGATGGAATAGGAGTGAAAAGGAAGGGTATAAAGGTGTTTGATGAGATATTACATACGTTGCGGAAAGTATTTTGCGGAGGAATATGAAAATGCGACTTTCGATATGTTGTGTCATTTAATATTGAGCAGAATCAGCTAAAGTGTTTAATAGAGAAGAGACGTGATGAAAAATTAACATAAAATGATGTAGGTGTTATGCTATATTTAAAGCCATATTTAGCACTTGATTCATTCAATTGATTCTTCACCTACCGCAGGTAATATATGAGATAACTCACATGTTACTCTCACATAGGAGGGTTGTAATAGAAAAATCATTTATTTTAAGGTAAATATCGCTGAAAGGCTGTTTCCGTGTTGAACGGAAGTTATTCTTCTCCCTTGTTCTCTTCTATATTCTGCGTGTTTTTCTTCAATCAATCCTCACTGTCTGCATATATAGGAACATGAGATGCCTTGTTAAAGCAGTAGAAAAAAAATATTCAAACAGTGAAAAATTACCTTTTCTACATAGTTGGGGCTCTAAAAGATATGACAGATAGAGATTTTCCCGCATTTAATTAATCAAACATGTGATGATACAAGTGACACTTTCAGTTATATCTTTATTCGTTGGATGGCAATGTTAATTGGTCAAGGAGAACAAGGTGCTGATCGTTCGGCTCATGGGAAATTTTGTATCATCCATAACAGAGGTAAAACAAAAGTCACTGTGGGGGTGTTTCAAGAACTCTGCAAAAGGCAGTGAACCGACTCATAAAGTGCAAGAAGCCGTGCGGGAAAAAAGAGAGAAGAACTGATGTTTTGCTCCAATTAATTCTACAATTGGCAATCTCATTGATTTTCTCGTTCAATCTCTGCATTAATTGGCCATGCCATTCACTTTACCTCCTCAAAAGCAAATGTACATTGTGTGATTCTTGGTTCTTCCGCTCATGGCAAATTAAAATTGCCACTAAATCGCAACCACAAGTACCCATAATATTTGCCTTATGCCACATGGTGATTAACAATATTCCCGTGTACCAGCATTCACCTGGTATTTTGCATACAACCTTTTGCAGAGACTTGCTATAGATAAAATTTTATTTATTGTACAATTAAATTAATCTATAAAACATACCTTTCGCTGTTTATTGCAAACAGAGTTGATATACATCTAGACGGGAGGAAATGTTATGAGTATTTTACAAATGTGAAGTGAAACCTCAACTCTGGGTATGGCACATAAGAGGTGAAAGAAGACGTGTGAGATAGATTATAATACAGAAAGTGCGTTGGATATGAAACATGAGTGTCTCAATTATATCCATTTACACTGAAGTTGTACGGCACGTTGCGTTTATACTGCACAACATTCACATCCAGTAATTAAATTTAATTTTATCACGCTTAGAGCAAGACATTCAAATAACATGCAAAAATTACGGCTCTTGCTCCTGAATACTCTCCATATTAATATGGAAAAGAATATACGCCCAATGCCTAATGAGTTTGTGATACAAGAACTATATCATATCAGTTATCTTGAGATAAAACCAGGGTTAATATGTGTAAGTGGAAGTTGATTAGGAATTAATAAAGGTTTTAATTAATTTCATATATTCAACAAGCAGAAATTATTCAATCACTCTATGCACATATCCATAACACTGAAAGCCAGTATTTGTCTGACTGATTTTATTAATCTCTCCCCTCCCCCTAACGAATTGCAAGTGTTTATGATTTTCTGGTGTTCCTTTTTGCTTCTCGACTCAAATTATCAACGGTGTATGAATGAAAGGAGAGTTAATTGAGAGAAAAAGACTGGTATAAAATTAACAATTAATTGCAATTAAATAAGGTTAAGATTTTTTGTACATGAATGGGAATAAAAATTCAATAGTTATTGGCAAGAAAGTGGTGAAATAAAATCACAAGACACGCTTCCCGTATAAAACCGGCATTCTTTTGCTGTGGACAATTGTGAGAATAGAAAACAAGAAAACAAGAAAAGGTGGAATTTCTTATAGACTTTACACACTTTTATTATTAGATTTTCCCCAAAGTCTCATTTTTATGATCCGCCGTGATTGATATCAAGCGTTTTATAGCGTCATAATAAATTTTTCTTTCCTCCTCTTTCATTCCATGTTTCACCAATTGAACATTAAATCCCAATTTAATGGTACGGCGTATAAAATATTGTGGTGTGCAAGATACCTAATGTTGACTAAAAGAGAATAATATAATTTCACTTTCTGAGGTGCCGAGAATGACTGAAAAGAGGAACGATTTCATTCAGGGCATAGCGAAAATGAAGAAGAAACTGTGTCTTACTTTCTTGCAGTTGAAAAATTGCTTGTAAAGTCTGTTTCCAGATTACCTATTACATAAAACTGTTAATAGCAGAATATGAAGCAAAAATGCCCTCAAACCACGAGAAGTCACAATAATTGTATGAATGTTTGCCTAAGCATGACTGCATAATCTTAAGAAATAGCTTACACAGTGTACTTAAATATTTGTATTTGCAAATCAATTATAGGCAAATAATTTCATGTATGGCTCTTCATATTTCGAGATTTTATACTATATCCTCACTTGAAAATGTTTATCTGGCATTTTACTTAAATTGCTCTCATGCATGTGTTAAAAGCCGCGTTACATTGAGAATTTATTTCGTACAATGTAGGTGGATTTATTTTATATTCATATTTCACGAAAATGAAAATTTTTCGTAGTTTGTATCTCTTTTTTACCCACCATTTGACATGCAAGGATGTAATTTATTTACTTACTAATGGTGAGAGTATTTTGCAATATGTTTTCCTTCTCACATATGAGGGAAGGATGAACACACCACAGTGTTATGCAACATTAAAATAATCTTTTTCTATGTAAAAAACAAGCATTAAATTGTATAGTTACTCTAACCAAATTTGGGATGAAGTGTGAGTAAATTGATGGACAATTCATTTAATTCACGTTACATTTTTGGGGCAGCTTGTTGGTCACTCTGCGAACGCTAAATGTGAGTGAAAAAAAAAGTTGGAAGTTGACTCATGTCAATCTGCCTGAGGTAATTTCAATAAAACAATATTTATAGAGCGTAAAATGATGATAAGGAAGTGAATTCATCAAGGAGGAAATAATTGATAAAATTTATTTGGATAAATAAAGAAAAAATTGCAAGCCTAGTGACACATATTATAGAACGTATTATATTTACCTAATGTCGAATTTCATTAAGTGAAATGTACTTCATGTCCAGCTTTAATTGTTTAAGACTCACATGCCACTATTGACGATCAAATGGAATTGTTGTGTTTAGGAGTTTTGTAGAACTGTTCGAGACGCATCTTAAAAAAGTCACTGCTAATCGTTTTTGTTATTTGTTCTTTATGAGGTATAATAAAATTCTTTAAAATATTTTCCCCTTGACCGGTGTTGATATACAAAGTGACCTTCAATTGATCTATGCGGATGGTAGAACCAAACTTTTGAGAAGCGAGACAAAATTGATGGATTTATTTAATATTTTTTGGATGTTTTAATTATTCATGTACCTCTTCGTCATTTAGGATTAAAATATCTCACAAATGTGAGAATTGAACAGAATTGTTTCGCTATAGGGGGGTATTGGATTTCTTAGAAAAAGTTTTTCAAAACAATTCCAAGAAACACCGCTGATTTACTTATTTTCTTCTCATCTTTGCAGAATCCGCCCCCAAATACCACGAGAAATCATCGACATGTGTCGTATTTGTACACAGGTGACACCGAATGAGCCTCAAGTGCTTCTTGGCACTGACAAGGCCTTCACGTATGACTTCGTGTTCGACATGGATGCAACACAAGCTGAGATATACGACAAGTGTGTGGAAAAGCTAATTGAAGGAGCACTCAGGGGCTACAATGCAACAGTTTTGGCTTATGGACAGGTCTGTTTTTGGCTTATATTGTCAGTTTACATGAATTGCTGAGACATTCTCCTTCTCTCCCTTTCAGACTGGATCGGGAAAGACGTATACAATGGGTACAGGATTCGACAGGGAGATCCTTGAGATGCAAGAGGGCATCATACCGAGGGCTGTGAGACATTTATTCAGTGGTATTGAGGATGTTCAGACACGCGGTGAAGACAGTTCTGGCATTGTTGTTGGTCCAGTACAATTTAGTGTTGCTGCACAGTTTATGGAATTGTACAATGAGGACATTATTGATCTCCTTGATCCGTATAACAAAGGGAAGGTGTATAAAATTCACGAGGATCCCGCTGGTGGAATTTCCGTGTCGGGGGCAACTATAAAGCCAATTTCTGGTCCCCAGGATGCTCTCAGATGTCTACAGCAGGGCGCCTTGGCGCGCACAACAGCCTCCACACAGATGAATGCTCAATCTTCGCGTAGTCACGCACTGTTTACCATTCTTATTCGGCGTCAACGTGTGATGAGTGCGGAAGAGAGTGGAATGCCCGATGGTGATCTGGAGACACTCACGTCCAAGTTCCACTTTGTCGATCTGGCTGGATCTGAGAGACTGAAGCGAACTGGAGCAACTGGCGAGAGAGCTCGTGAGGGCATCTCTATTAACTGTGGCCTCCTGTCACTGGGAAATGTTATTTCGGCGCTTGGAGACAAGTCAAAGAAGGCATCCCACATTCCCTATCGAGATTCCAAGTTGACGCGCCTTCTGCAAGATTCCCTCGGAGGTAAGAATAGCAGAGGAGATTTGAGGATAAACTATAATGTATGTAAATACGTTAGGTTTCAAGAAACATTCTAATTTTATAGAATTTATTAGTGAAAAATTAATTCTCGGTTGATAAGTGGATGAATTTTACCGAGAAAATTTTAGTATTTTCTAACGGAGATTTTATAGAATTTCTTTGAGCAATTTTCCGAAAAAAATAATTGATTGTACTTTTAAGGAATCAATTAGCAAAGTTTCTGCTTTAAAATTATTTTAGAGAAGATTTGTAGATATTTTTTCGTGAAAATTTTGTAAAAATTTGAAGAGAAAGTTTCCTACAACTTATAATGATAGATTTTTGTAAAATATAGTAGAAACTCTTATAAATCCCTCTAATCAGACATTTGTCTTAAGTTTTTATGAGATTCTATGTGATACCTAATGTTTATTTTGTTGTTCTATTTTTCTTTTACCAGGAAACAGTCAGACGGTGATGATTGCTTGCGTGTCTCCGAGCGATCGTGATTTCATGGAGACCCTTAATACGCTTAAGTACGCGAATCGTGCGAGAAATATTAAGAATCGCGTACAAATCAATCAAGATCAGAGTTCGAGGACCATTTCACAATTGCGCAGGGAGATTGCCGCATTGCAGTTGGAGTTGTTGGAGTACAAGCAGGGCAAAAGGAGTGTTGATGCTGAAGGCAATCCAGCTATTTCAGATACATTCCATGAGAATGCTATGCTGTTGCAGGACAACAAGAGACTCCAACAACGCCTCAAAGCCATGCAGGAGTCTGTGAATGCGCTGACAGAAAGGAATGCCGAATTGTTGTCGGAGAAGGCCATCGCCGGATGGGGCGCCATTGGGGATTCGGATAAGGCGATGAGTGAAATGGTGGCGGGCTACTTGAAGGAGATTGAAAAGTTAAAAGCCAAGCTGATTGAGTCAGATCAGATGTATCAGCAACTGAAAAAGTCGACAAATTCACCGAGGAACTTGAATAAGAATCTCTTCTATGCCGAAAATGATGCTGAGGACGTTCTCACTCTCGCCAAAAGGGAGATTGAGAAAGAGAGAGAACTTCTCATGTCTCGATCACTGCCCGGACTCGACGATGCCAATAATCAGAATGTGGAAAATGAGTCAGACAGTGACTCTGATACTGAGTCTGATGATAAGAGTGAGTAAATTTTAATGAAGATAATTTGTATTTATGAAAGAATGTTGAAAATGATCTTTACAAATTTTATTTTTGGCTTATGTATTTCGCAATTCGTATTTTTTATCTTTATGTTGATCGCTTGACTATCTGTGTGGATTTCTCTCCTTTCTCCGCAAATTTAAAGTGAAACTTCATACGAAGATTAACTATTAGTTTTGTACATTGTTTTTTTTTTTTTCTAAAAAAAAAATACTTTGGAGGTAACCAAATTTTGCAATAAAATTCCTCCAAATTTCTGTGGAGCCAATAGAGAAAATTATTTCTAGTGAGAATTTATTTTGTTAAATTTCATTTGTTTATAATACCATGGAGAAACCTGACTAACTTTTAAAACAGAAATTTTTTACTTAAAGAGGCAAAATTTGATCAAATTTCAGGGAGAAATTTGCATATAGATAACTAAATTTCTAATGAACTGTGCTTCAAACTTAATGCCTTTAAATGCTTTAATATATAATACAGTGCCGCTCAAAAGTCTAAAGACACCCCTTTTTTTCCTGTTTTTTTTTGGTAAAAAATTTTTGTAAATTTTTTTTCCAAATTTTTTTTTATATTTCATTTCTTTGAACACTATAAAGAGTAAATATGGAAAAAAAA